>JBCNYH010000016.1:6218203-6252392 GCA_039654325.1 Tandanus tandanus
CCCCCCCCCCCCCCCCCCCCCCCCCCCCCCCCCCCCCCCCCCCCCCCCCCACCCCCCCCCCCCCCCCCTCCCCCCCCTCCACCTCACTACAAGTAAAAAAAAAAGGTATATTGCAAGAGCTAATTGCTCCAACAGTTGATTGCACCAGCATCTTTTGTATAAACAGTAGTTTCAACTAGTCAGGTGCAAGATTTGCTTAAATACAGTTTGAGGTGTAATGCTAGGCTACGGTTAATGATATGCATCTAGACGTGACGGCGTCTTTTCAAAACCCTTATGTGTGAGACAGTTTCACTTGAGAGAAGAGTGAAATATTCACTGGTTACAGCAAAAGCATAAAAGGAATGCAGTAAGTGACAGGAATATTAGCCAGTGTCCAGTGTCTTTAGATCAAAACTTTCTAATAGTATTTACGTTTCATGTTTGAATTTACTCATTTGACAGACAGTTTTATTTAAAGTGTCATGGTGAATAAGAATACAATCTTAGCATGGAGCTGTTTAAGGGGCTCACATTTATACAAGATCTGTATCTAACTGTCCACCAGCTAATCTGAAATAAGTGCAAGATAGTTCTAACACAGAACTCTACTAACCCAATTTTCAGTGAATCTGGTATATTTAAAAAAAAAAATAAAGTTAATTCATGGCTTTGTTTATTTAAATGACAAAAGTACAGAGAAAAGGTTTAAAAAATTTTTTTGTCCATTCTTACATGATACAAGTCCTCAGCAGTCCATGGTCACTATTGTCTGATTCTCCTCTTCATGATGCGCCATACATTTCTATAGGGGATGGAGCTGGACTGGCGGCAGGCCAGTCAAGCACACTATGTAGACATGCTGTTGTAGCTTATGTTGAATGAAGGCTGGCACTGTCCTGCTGAACTAAGCTCCCTGGAAGAGATGTTGCCTTGATAGTAACATATGTCTCTCTAAAATCCCAATATATACAACCGTGTCAGTGGTACCTTCACACACATGTACCTCGCCCATGCTGTGGGCACTGATGCACCTCCTACGTTTTCATTTTAAGCATGGGGAAGTGTATATTCGTTTTCCTCCAATATAACCAGAAATATCAACTCATCCTCCAGTTCCACTGTCTTTCTGTCCCTCTGAGGCCTAGAGAATGTTTATGTGTAGAACTGTTGTATGGCTTCCTCCATGCATGACACAGTTTCAGGGAAAATTTCTGAGTGTAGCAGTGGATTGTGTTAAGTGGCAATGAGGACATGTGACTATATTTGTCACGGTAGCATTATGGTTTCTCAGGCAGTACAACCTGAAGGCCTGAAGTTACACACATCCAACAGTGGTTTTCAACTTTGCCCTTTATGCACTAAGAGTCTGAATTTCATGAATCTTTTCACAATATTATGTACTGTATATTTTGAAAGATATAAATTCTTTGCAATCTTGCAGTGAGAAATGTTTCTTTAAAACTGACTAACAATTCTCTCTCAAATTTTGTCATAAAGGGGTGAGCGGTGACCCTTCCTTGCTTGTAAGGACTGAGCCTTTGAGGGATGCTGTTTTACACCCAGTCATGATACTGCACTTGCTACATATTATTTTAAGAATGTTACATGAATACTCTATGAACGTTAAAGTTTTTTTTTTTTTTTTTTTTTAGCTCCAACCCAACTTTTTTTGTGTGTTGCAGGGATTACAATGTATATATTGCAGTGTATATATTTAAAACAAAATATAATGAAGTTATAATATTGAAATTAGCAAAAAAATTAAGTAAATTAAAATTTTAAATCTAAATAAAAATATTTTCTTTGTAATTTTTGTTCACGTGATTCAACAAATCATAAATATCAACAAAACATAAATAATATTCAACAAAATATAAATATCAGTATACAGTTTTAATTATTCCAATTGAGGAGTTAAAAAAATTGAGCTTATTAATAAATCTGCGTAGTTTTGGATTTTTCTTGGTTGCAATTGCATTGTTTGGACAGCAGAGGATAGTAGATAACAGACAAACAATGAAGTGAATGCGCATGACATCACCATAGGCAGAAGCAGGCTTGGGGAGTAACGGAATACATGAAAAAAAGTGTAATCGAATTACTGACGCATTTTGAAAAACTGAGCTTATTTAGCAAGATTTAGAAAACTATTTGGCAAAGAATTTCATTGGTCATGTACACCATGCGCAGACTGGGGCTGCAGAAGTATACTTAATTTTGGTGGAACTGCATTATGAAGAACACTGGCATGCACACTACATGACTTCAGAAAATTACATTTGACTGAAATGGTGAAACAAAAAAAAATTTCTCTCTGGTTTGGAAACTTCTTACACTACCTTATTACATAACTTGCATTTTAATGTGAGTAATTTTAATCATTCATTTGTGGGAATGAGAGGAAAAGTGGGAGAGTTATGTCATTGCTTTAACTGTCCAAACTAACAGCTGTGTATTGAGGCTGTAAGTAGCAAAGCTGTTTGAATCAGAATCTGTAAGAAGTCAAACTAGATTATTTTTCTGATTTTTCACTGATAGCAATTGTACGTTCTTAGCACACATCATATACTGTCAAGTCATCCAGTCTCCATCCTGATTTCAGTTCACATCAAAATCAGTTCATTCAACTTGGGCATTGAAAGCTAAGAATCAATTGCTAAGAATCAATTGCAGGACATGAAAATTGAACCCACATCCCAATTTGATTCACATAACAAGCAAAATGAATTTAAGTTTGTAGAGTTTTAGTAAGTGA
Organism: Tandanus tandanus; assembly: GCA_039654325.1. NCBI lineage: Eukaryota > Metazoa > Chordata > Actinopteri > Siluriformes > Plotosidae > Tandanus > Tandanus tandanus. Next base: position 6,220,941 of record JBCNYH010000016.1, read on the forward strand.
AACAGGCAACAGATTATTTTTATCTTTATTTTGACTCTGTCTGTTTTGAAATCATGGCTTAAAATACAGACACCCAGTTTCAAAACATGGGGGATATGTTTTATGCCCATATCTGGTATTGAGGTGATCTAAAAGTAACAAAAGTGTCGTCATCATCATCATCATCTTCTTCTGCTTGATCCGGGGGTCGGGTTGCGGGGGCAGCAGCCTAAGCAGTGAAGTCCAGACGTCCCTCTCCGCAGCCACTTCCTCCAGCTCTTCCAGGGGGACACTGAGGCGTTCCCAGACCAGCCGAGAGACATAGTCCTTCCAGCGTGTTCTGGGTCGACATGGTACCAGGTAGGCGTTCAGGAGGCATTCTAATCAGATGCCCGAGCCACCTCAACTGGCTCCTCTCAATGTGGAGGAGCAGCAGTTCTACGCCGAACTCCTCCCGGATGACTGAACTTCTCACCCTATCTCTGAGGGAGAGCCCTGCCACACTGTGAAGGAAGCTCATTTCAGCCGTTGTATTCTATCTTGTTCTTTCGGTAACTACCCAAAGCTCGTTACCATAGGTGAGGGTTGGAACGTAGATCGACTGGTAAATTGAAGGATTTTGCGTTTTGGCTCAGCTCCCTCTTCACCACGACGGACCGGTACAAGCTCCGCTTTACAGCAGAGGCTGCACCAATCCGCCTGTCGATCTCCCGCTCCATCCTTCCCTCACTCGTGAACAAGACCCCGAGATTCTTGAACTCCTCCAATTTGGGCAGGACCTCATTCCAGACCTGGAGGGTGCATTCCACCCTTTTCCGGCTGAGAACCATGGCCTTGGACTTGGAGGTTGCCGATTCTCATCTCGGCCGCTTTGCACTCAGCTGCGAAACGCTCCAATGAGAGCTGGAGGTCCCGGCTTGATGAAGCCAAAAGGACAACTTCATCTGCAAAAAGCAGAGACGAGATCCTATGGCCACCAAAACAGAACCCCTCAACGCCTCGGCTGGGCCTAGAAATTCCATCCATAAATATTATGAACAGAACCCGTGTCAAAGGACAGCCTTGGCGGACTCCAACCCCCACCGGAAACGAATTCGACCTGTTGTTACCAATGCGGACCAAGCTCTGGCTCCGGTGGTACAGAGACCTAATGGCCCGTAGCAACAAGACAAGATGCCCAAGGACACGGTCGAAAGTCCATGTGGACAGATTGGGCAAACTCCCATGCCCACTCCAGGATCCTGTAGAGCAGGCCTATTCAGTTACAATTTCAGCTGGGCCAGATTTTAAAGTCATGGAATCTGTTTGATCCGGACATTTATAAATGGCAAAAACTAATATTAGGCGAGAATTTTAGTTACATTTTGACCACCCAGTACAGAAAATAACCCATTTTTAATCAATACAATGGAACATAAGGGTAAAGTCATTGTATGAACAATTGTTGCAATTTTTGCAAATAGTGGATTAGATTTAACATTTGTTTTGAGAACTGATCACTTAACAAGACATATCTAAATGTGTTTTACAGAAAAAATGTCTATTGCACAAGAACAAGCAGTAATAACTTACTGTAAAACCAAAAACAACAAAGTGCATTAAAAAACTAGAAAGAATAACAAAGGCAATGCATGAAAAAGTATTATTGCACATCTGCGAACATTAACATAACCATAACATTCACTTAATAACATTCATTCGTTTAATAGGCATTTATTTATTCCACTCTTATTCTGCTCATACATGTATGTGGGCTACTCCTGACATGCCAACTTAGTGTAAGAAGTGACAAGAGAGGTGATTTTTGGCTCATAAGAAGTCGGTGCAATACGAAGGCAATGATTGCAGTGTGTTGTCAGTCAGGGAACAACGCCGGTTGCTGTTTATTGAGTTCATGTGAGAAAAGCTGGATTCACACGCATGTTGAGCCAAACATGCTAAGCACAGCAATAGTCACCTTCTTTATGTTTGGGAACTGGTGGACACTGACATTACTCCAAAACTTTGCAGGACCATTTGTGCATTGCTTTTGTGCCATTATTTGGGACGACTGAAGGTCAACAGTCTCCAGTATGAACTGCCCCTCTATCTAGTCGGTATCTCTCAACCTCATGCACCAGCTCAGGCTCCTTCCCTGCCAGAGAGGTGACATTCCATGTACCAAGAGTCAGTAGCCGAGGATTGGTCTGACAGAACCTATGCCTTCGGCTGCCACCCAACTCATAAAGCACCCGACCTCTGTAGCCCCTCCCCCAGGTGCTGGGTCCATGGGAGGGCGGACCCATCTCCTTTTTGGGATAAGCCCAGCCAGGCTACATGGGCAGAAGCCCGACCACCAGGTGCTCGCCTTGAAGCCCCTCCCCCATGCCTGGCTTCAGGGGCGGGACCCCGCTAACCCGTGTCTGGGCAAGGAAAACTGAGTACTAGTAGTTTCTCTCTCTCCATAGGGGTCTTCTGAACCATGCTTAATCTGGATCTTCACCAAGGACCTATTTGCCTTGGGTGACCCTACCAGGGGCATAATGCCCTTGACAACATAGCTCCTAGGATCATTAGGACACACAAACCCTTCCACTGCGGTAAGGTGGTGATTCAAGGAGGTGACAAAGATATCAAGTTTTCTTATTGATGTGGATTAGGTAACTGACTACATTTTAAACAAATGATTTGTAACTGCATCGAAATATATTTTAAAGTAACCTTTCTGGAAGGAAGCAACACAGCTCGCATGATGCAAAAACACACACATACAAGCGCACACACACACAAATGGAAAGAGCTTTTGTGAAATTAATAAGTTTAAATAGAAAGTTTTAAAGATTTAAAAAAGGTTTTACAGACTGCAGGACGCAAAAGAAACAAGAAGCAAATTTAGGTAGTTGTTTTATATTTAGGCCTCACTTCAGCCTTCACAGATGTTTTACATGAATAAAATGAAAAATAGATAAAGAACATGAAAATAATTGTTTCTTTTTTGGTTCAGTCTTCCTCACAATAACATGGAAAAATAAAATCCTTCTTCGTTCATTTGCCGAACCACTTAATTCTACTAGGGTTGCAGGGAGGCTGGAGCCCATTCCAGCTATACATGGGCAAAGGCAGGGTTCACCCTGAACAACTCATCAGTCCATCACAGGGCCAGCAGACACAACCAATTACACTCACACTAACACCTTGAGGCAATTTGGAACAGCCAGTTAGCCTAATGTGCATGTCTTTTGACTGTGGGAGGAAACCAGAGCACACGGAGAAGACCCACACAATCATGGGGTGAACATGCAAATTCAAAATTCAGATCCTGAACTTTTATTCAATATCATGAATCAAACTGAATTGTGAACTGGGTTAATCGTTACATGTCTAATGTTTAATAATGCTACCTTTATAAATGTTTTATACCACAGCACACTACTGGATTGTCAAATCTAAGTAATTAGTTTTCTCTAACAGAAATTCATAAAGAGTGTTCTATATAATAATGCCCTTGTTGTGTAGTAGCAGCCAATTCACATGTAATTTAGTATGGCAGACTCCTCATATACCTTAATTCTGATAATAAATTGAAAAGTGCTTTGTTATTTAACCAATCATTGTGTAGTATTGGTGCCATGTTAAAGCTTGGAGACTTTTTGTTTAATATGGAATATTATGGGAGTCTCCGATGTCAGCTCTGTGTACCAGGTAAATCTATTCCTTTCAAGTTTTCAGTATAGAGGACTCTGCATTGTGCAATTTCAGTTTTAGTACCAAGAGTAGCACTTTTTTTTGTGTTATTAATGTTTTCCCATGCTTGCAAGAGTTTAATCCGTATTGTTGTTTTTTTTTTTTTTTGACTTTAGATTCTACGTTACTGCCACTAACCAAATGTATATAACCCCGAAACCCCGCAGAGCCCCCGGAATTACTGTAATGTCCACCTCGAAAGTAAATGTACATTTTTGTCCACTCTGACTCAAGGAAAGACTGGTTAGTTTGTGTGCGTGCGTGCGTGTGTGTGTGCGTGTGTGCGTGTGTGTGTGTGTGCGTGTGTGTAAGTCAAACTCATTGCAGCCTCATGTTCATTCTTTGCGTGTGAGTGCAAGTTCCAGAAATTACTTGGTTTTATTTTATTTATTTATTTATTTTACAAATTTAGTTTAAACATCAACTTGGACTAAAAGATGAACTGATTAGAAGTGGCGGTCAAAGGTCAAGGTCATCGGAGCATCTTGTTTAACTCTTGCTTGTGGATGCTTTACGCCACACAGAGGCATATATAACCGCTAGGCAGTAGCTCTAGATTTACATTGTGGACAAGCCCATCTCCTTCAAGAGTTCCAGCTGAGCGGTGCCTAATAAGGGTTCGCAGGAGTTACAGGACGCAGGACCTTATTTTTAGATATAGTTGGTTAACGCATTAGCTGGAAAACGTTATTAAATTTCATATTTTAGCATAAAACCCTTATCCAAATGAGACACCTTTCAAATCAGTGATGAAGAGCAAAGCTTCCGAACATTATGTTACTAATGATGTGGAAAATATTGAGGAAATTGAACGGGAAAAGACCTTGAAATTTACATACTTTAACTTTAAATTTTGAGGTGTTTTCCAAATCTTTCTGTATTCTTCATTACTGAAGTCCAAAGCTTAGAAACTATTCCAGTCTTTATTTGTTTTAGTTTCAGTTTTGCTTGCATGTGTATTATGATGGTAATCCGTGTTATCTCAAATTCACGCCAAGCAGTGATGACGATGTGAGAGAAGTGATGTTCAAATTCAAATTTATTTGTCACGTACAAAATCATACACAGTACAATATGTAGTGAAATGCTTGTTACAACTGTCCTAAAATTTAAGAATAAGCTATCAATATCAAGAAGAAAAGAACAATAACAATAACTATAACTATTTAAAGGACTTTATAGTTAAAGTCAATATAAATATAAAATGTAAAATATAAAATAAAATATATAAAATAAAAATAAAATAAAGAAAGAAATAAAGAAATAAAATAATGAAAGAATTAACTGCAAGGAAGTCTTTTTAAAGAAGGTTTTTTATTTAGAATCAAGGGAATTTTGTCGTGTTGTGTCAGATTCATCAGACAAATTCTTGAAAATTGTTAAAATACAACCATGGAAACATGCTGAGAAAGTTCCAAATAAATATATTCATGAAACTTTGTGTAAAAGAAGATTCTAAAGGGTTAAATATTTGTACCAAAATTCATGTTGATAGCTTTTACAGAAATATATTGCTAAGAAGTTTACTCTGGAAACTTTTATTTCTTTTATTTTATTTATTTACTCCATCTAAATAAATAAATAAATCCATGCACCTTGTAGTTCAAATCTCGGTGAAATTTTACCATATCAAACAATGACATCATTTAAAAGCTTTATTTTGTGCTCTTTTACATAAGTACAAAATCTGAATTTTTGAAAACATGATCCTCGTAACTTTTTAGGTGCTGAATGACAATATATGTGTAATTTCAGGGTCTTCTGGAGCAACCAGTCACATAAGGTCAAAAAATCATGTTTGAAATTTGGTGTTATTTTTACATAGTTATAATATTACATCTTTAGGATCACAAAAACGTTTTTACAGGAAGGCTGTAACTTTATTTTCTTGATAGATATGACCTTTAAGGTTCTGTATTAATCTCGGAGTGGACACATTTGGACGGCAGTTGATATGTTCCTGTTCTCCAGTGTTTCAGAACAGCCAAATATGTTTTCTTAAATAGAAGTGCATCTGATTTAACATGATGTACTTCTTGTAAAAGCGAGTAACAGAAAAGTCATGGTAGGCATTCTGGATGGACACTTGATCAAACAGTCCACTTTGTGCAGAACAGCACCAGGATACAGCCACCAGTGCATTATTTATTTAAAGTACATACTCATATTTATTTCACCACTAAATATTTTTTCTGAAGATTATCCTACTTCAGAAATTATTTCAGTTTAAAAACTTAACAGTAGGAAACTCAGTTTAATCCAAAATGCAAATAACTTGTATATTTTTAAGACAAAAAATATTGTTCATTATTTTTTCATGTACTGATACTTCATTCTAATATGTATTTATACATTTAACACACTTTACATAATGTTTGTAAATATCTGGGCATTAGCCCTCATTAGTCTGCACCCCCTGTGCTCCCGAAGACTGTGAGAATACCTATATTATATTATATTGTATTATGCATGCAGTATATCATTTTATATGACTTCACCTGTCAATCATGTGCCTCAATTTAACAGAAACAAAGAGTCAGTTTTGTCAAATCAAAAACTTTATAAATAAAGGTAATTTATTAAGGGGTGATAGGGGTAATAATTAAGATGCTGTTAATTATTTCTTGCTCGTCACTCTCTGATCGCTGAAGATGCTCATAGAGCAACATCAACAGTGTTAATCTCAGCCATGTGGACATTAGATGAATGATTTGTAAAAGAATTACAGTGAAGCTGTACTGTTAGGTGTGTGTGCTTTTTTTTTTTTTTTAAATACTGTTTACTGCAAATGACTGTCGAATCATCAAAAAGCTCAGATGGAGAGTGGATTTTGGTGTTTGCTGGCATTCTAGAGACATCATTACATTTACTTTTGTGGCATTTGGCTGGCTTTTTTGGAGCGATTTCCAATTTTTTAAAAACACCTTATTTATACAACTGAGTAGCTAAGGGTTAAGAGCTCAAGAGCCCAACGGGGGCTTGAATCCCTGACCTTCTGATCAGAAACTTGGAGCCTTAACCAAGGAGCCTTCACTCTTATTACATATTCTTATGCAGTGTTATATTTTTCTTCAACCTGACATTGTAGAATGAGTTTTCTGTCTTTGTTTAGACCATACAATCATTTATTACAGTACTTTAAAATAAAAAATACCAGTCAGGGAAAAATCCAGTATCACACTTAAAGCTGGGGTTGGGGTTGGGTTGGCACGGTGGCGTAGTGGTTAGCACATCACAGCAAAAAGGTCCCGGGTTTGATTCCTAGGCTTGGGCGTTTCTTTGTACAGTTTGCATGTTTTCCCCATGCTTGCATGGTTTTCCGGGTTCTCTGGTTTCCTCCCACAGTGTGAAATAAATATGATGGAACCAAACGCGCAATCTTAATCTCGACATGTAAAGTACACCATTTAGAACCTGTAGGTTTAGAGAACATTTCAGTAACACAAGAATATCATTAGATCTTTACTTTTAAATTATTGACTCTGTAAAATGTAGGACTTGCTGAAAGAATAAATGAAAATTAGCTACAAAACATCTAAGAAATCGTTTATCCTTGTAAGAGCGTGAGAGTATCCATAGGATGAAAGAACCCCAATACAAGCTCCGCTGTCACCACATGTTAGCGAGATGCCATTCCGCTGAATAGGTTCACTGAATGTCATGTGCTTCCTCGATGTGAATGGGTTAAAAGCCTTTCTATTCAAATGAGTAATGCATTGCATGATGGAAAGATAGAGTAGAAGAGGTTACCATCACTGGGCGCCAGCCTCCCCGCGACCCTAATTAGGAATAAGCGGTTCAGAAAATGAATGCGTTTACCATCACTCAGACATTCATTCCCATTACGACGGTTTTGTACATGAGAAATATCACCACTGGGTTCCCATGTGTACATGTACGCCGGAGGGACAGACGGACGGACGGACGGTCACTTCTTGACGTTCCAAAAAGACGCTTCCCTTACCAAAGCGCTGCACGGGAGCTCCTCTATTAGGCTGATTGGCTGTTCCAAATTGCCCATAGGTGTGACTGAGTGTGAATGGTTGAGTGTGTTGGCTGTGCGATGGTCTGGCAAGCTGCTCAGGGGTTGGTGATCAAAATTTGAAATTAGCATCTTTTCAGGCCGACAACTACGCTTAAGCCTAAGCCCTCCCCTACCCACGGAGACTAGGTAGGGTCAGGCACCAGCAGGGAGACATGGGAGCATTTGATTGGATATTTCCCAGGAGACTGAGGCAGTGCTTGGTCGGTGTTTTTACAGGATTATTACTAATGTATATATTTCAGATCACAGAAGTTACAGGTTGCTGTCAGGGTGTAAAGACCATTTTAACCATTTGTATTCAGAAAAAGGTCCCTAAATGTTTGTTCCTGAATCTGCTGAAGGTTTTCTGATGCTACCCTTTCTGGATTTGAATAAAAAATTTTTTTACCAGTCCTGAAATGAAGTCCAAAACAAATATAAATGTATAAAGAAACTCATCCCCAGAGGAGCAGTGTGTCTCTTCGAGCTCAGAGTACAACCTCAGACATAGCAATACAGTTAATCAGTTTCTGTTATCTGGCTGCTGGAACGCAGAGGTCAACTCCATTTCAGTTCAGTCTGTATAAGGAATTCAGTCCATGGACTCTGAAATCCACTCGAGAGGACAATTATTGATTTTCATTCATGGAATTATTCAGCTAATTCTCTGAGCTGACCCAAATAAAAGCTGAATCGGCTAAGGCTAATCCAGTAATCTTTCGTCACACTCTCTTTGATATATTCATAAGACATAAAAGCAGACTTGACTTTTTTTATAGTAAGATATATTGGAATCAATTTGTAGTGAGTGAAAATGAGTCTTAATCGAAAATCCTTTTAAAGTCAAATCAATGAGGGTTTGTCAACAGCTTCCTTGGCAGTTTATAGCAGCATTTAACTTTGAATAAGCAGTTATTTATCAGATAATATGATGCAGCACAATAATATCAATCACGATACTCAGCCACTTCCAGGTAACACTTAACATTTTGGAGTTCGATTTTTGGTCAAATGTAACCACAACATTTTCTAAGGTTAGTTTAACTAACCCTTGGTCGTGTTTAAATGTTTACAACAGTTTGAACACTACTTACTAGTCAATTGGAAGACTGGCCAGATGTGCAAAGATGTTGTGCATGTTGAGAGGCAACAAGCTTAGGCTTTTTTTTTTTTTTTAAACAACTCTAATAAGTAAAAATGCAACAAGTTTTGATGGCTTTAACAAACTTTATTTTATTAAAATTCTTTTTAATTGTGTGAATCATCTCGCCCCCTTAAGTATTCTGTCCATTTATTACAAAGACAAACATGGGCAGATTCGCCACTCGGATCAGTGAATGGTGATTGCAGGATGGCACAGCATACAACCACCTTCGCTCAGTCATCTTTTTCAATTAGAGGAATCCATTTCCCAGGGACAGGTCTATATCCTGACAGCCTATTGGTCTAACAGCCCTACTTATATAAGATGAGCACCTTGGTTAGGGCTGTCGGATCAGTGGGCTGTAACTGTCGGACCAATGGGCTTTTGGAATATAGGGCTGTAACCCCATTTCCCTACCAACAGAAATCAAGATGCAAACGAATCTGAAATTGATTAACAATCAGGTGAAGCACTGGCTGAAAACAAACCTGCAATACACAGTGACGTATGTATTTCTTATACTATTCAATCATCCTTTTATGTTATACTTTTGGAATAGAATTATTCTATATAAATCTAACTAATATAGGATCTATTTAACAATATTTTACAAAGACACCTCTTTAGAAAAGCCTAACCATGGACACTCACTCACTCATTCATTCATTTGCCAAACAGCTTAATCCTACTGGGGTCGCAGGGAGGCTGGAGTCTATCTCAGCCAACATTGGACGAAGAACAGTTCACCAGATGGTAGCAGGGCAAACACACACACAACCATTCACACTCAGTCACACATGGGGTCCATTTGGAAAAGCCACGAAGCCTAATGTGCATGTCTTTTGACTGTGGGAGGAAACCAGAGTACCCCGAGGAAACCCAAGCAAGCACGGGGAGAACATGCAAACTAGACACAAAAACGCCCTCGCCAGGCCCGTGACTGGAACCCAGGACCTTCTTGTTGTGAGGCAGACGTGCTAACCACTACGCCACCGTACCGCCCAATAACCAGGGACAAGAACTGCAAATTAGCCTTGGCTAGAAATCCTTTATGCAACATATTTATTTCATATTAATGTTTTTTTGTATTGTCGCTGACAAATAAACAAATAAATCAGTCAATAAATAAAAAGGCTAGCGGCTACCGACAATTACTACTGACTCACAGCTTCAACAAAATACTAATGGTGTGATGTTTGTAGTTTTGATGACTTCGCCACTGCAAAGTCATGAAAATATGCTTACCTACCTGAATGGACGAATGTATGAGTGCTGTTGCGCATGCACTGCAAAAGTCGTGTACTGGTTCTCTGCATGTACTCCGCTACCCTGTACAAATACATAGTTGCATCTAGGGACAGTCACCAGAAAAACAGGATGAATAGGAAGACAAATTGGAAAGTTCTTTTTTTTAATCATTGCTGCCTCATGTAATGATGGTAATGATAACTTGTAGGTCTTGTAGATAACTTGTAGAAAAAAGACTTACAAGTTATCATTACCTGGGCAGCACCGAATAAAAAAGAACTTTCCAGCTTTTTGTTATTCACCCCGTTTTACGGTAACAACCTGTCTTTTGAGTATAGAGACATTCTGAAAGTTTTGTGGTGATTCTTGACTTTTTTTTTGTTGTTATCCTGCTGAAACCTCCAGATTGAAAGTGGACAGAGGAGAAAGAGAACATCAGTACAGCCAAGGAAGACTAATAATAATATCTTCTATCACTTTATATGTATTGTTTATGTATGTTTGAGGGTTATTTAGGTAAGAGATAAACATAGCTTTTGATTTTTTAAATATAGAATATTATTTTTCTCAAGAATAATGTGTAGTGTAACCCAATGACCATTCGAAACGAATTTGATGCCAGAACATGTAGTAATTAACTGAGTGATACTATTTGTGCTGAAGTCGTGACCTGAAACAAAATGACTGTTCATTGTGGGTTCTTACCTCAGCCGAGGTCTGTGTACCTGGATATTTATTTATTTTTTTTTTTTATTTTGGGACGGACGTTTTAGGCCATGACCCAAGTCTTCATTAATAACTGTTGTGTTACTGGAGTGACTTATTTAACAGCAAGAGGGCAGCAGATACCCAGAGAGGAAAAGGGGCTAGAGAGCAGTGAAATGTCTGCTAGTCACAGATGACTCTGCATACCGTTTAGCAGGAGTTATGCTAAGCTCTGCGCTGCAGACAGTGTACTGGTGATGGATGATATGTATTTGTGTGTGTGTGTGTGTGTGTGTGTGTGTGTGTGTGTGTGTGTGTGTGTGTGTGTGTGTGAGTGAGTGATGGTATCAGCAGAGAAGAGTGTGTGTAAAGGTCACATGTACAGTAGAGGTGCTGTGAAGCTGCAGCAGATGAACAAACACTCCTGACTCTCTCCATCTCTCTGAATCTGTTGTAAATCTGAAGCGCACTCCACTCACATCACTCCTGCCTCGATTGAAATGTTTTTGGGGAAGTGTTCAAAACAGACGCATATTAGCAATTTCATCCACTTGAAGTGTTGCTTGGGTTTGAAATTTAAATCATAGCCTGCCTGCACACTTCCCTGCCACTGGGCACCGTCTTGCCAAAACATAAAAAATTAAGCTGAGCCAAAGTAATTACAAGTGTGTTACGCCTCACTGCCTCTCTTCTATCCTCTTTTAAATGCTGGTTGTGAGTGCCTGTGCTTGACCTTTGCACTTGTTAGGGTCAGCAGCAGCATGAAGGGCGGCGGAGGGGGGAAGGAGGTGCCAGCGGACGGTGAGGTGAGCGGCAAGCAGCGGCCCAAACGCAAGTGCCTGCAGTGGCACCCTCTGCTTTCTAAGAAGAAGGCTCTGGACTTCTCAGAGGAAGAGGAGGAGGAGGATGAGGAAGAGCTGGAGAAGGTACCTTAAGTACACGTTTGTTCAAATTGTAATACCTTTCAAAGTGTGTTTGTGCCTGATTTGCATTCATATGCCATGAGTTTGGATCGTGTTATTGATAATAATGACTTTGCTGTATTTTATTATAAATAACATCTTTGTACTTTATGTATTGTAAGAACCTTTCACACAGGCAGTACACTGTAGTTTCAGAGCAGCTGATTGGAAAGGGATTATGGGTAACAAGAAGTCAATGTTGAAAATCCAGGTACACTGAGAACTGTGTTTACGTTAGAAGGTCAAGGCTTTACAGCCTCTCAGTGTTTTATCTGATAACACCTCCTGAAGTTATAAAGAGAAAAAGGCCTTGAATCGTTCGTCTTTTTTCATTATTCACCAAAACATTAGCTCAAAAAAACAACAGGAGGAAATTTACTATAATCAGTGGAATGACTGAATAAATAACACAGATAAAAAACAATAAATTGTAATATAATAATAAAAATCTTCAAGCCTGTGTCAACGATTCTGGAACAGATGTTGATTGCAGCGATAGGCATGGAACATTATTTAGATGGTTATCCCGAGTCCTGACCCGTGTCTGTGCGTGCCCAACACAGGAAACCCAATAAGATTTTATTAATTACAAAACCAAAACCTGAGGAATAGAGGCTCATACACCACCACTCAGACTCACACAGAATAAAAAATACACAATCTTACTCAGGCAGACAGCCAAACTTTCGTCAAGCAAAACAACATGGAACATTAATGGGAACACGGAACATGAACTCGTTAAACAGATAATTGAACTAAGAAGACAGGTGAAACAAATGAAGGTGAAAATCAGCGAGTGAAAGGTGGTGAAAAGGAAACCAGGTGTTAACCTTTCCTGCATTCCCTTCAGACGGTAGTTGGGAAACAAAGCTGTTCAGCCCTTAAAGCGCTTCTCTTTACAACACCAGCCTCGGACGACTATCGATACAGAGGTCTATCAGGAGCTTCGCCTTTTTATCCAGTGCCTAAATCTATATAATATTTAAATTGATCAATCAAACAAATATACATTTGCCTTTCGTGCTATTTTGCACTGGCAAGATAACGACACTTACAACAGAAGAAGAGCTCTAGAGCTGGGGTGGTTTCACCAGGAAACCCCTATTCAGCCAAAATAATTTGATAATGGAAAATTAAACATACAGGCTATTCAGTAGTGAATGTGCACCTTAAAGAGTCACATGGTTTTAGAGCAGTGTATCTGTACATTCTGTACCTGTTTTAAAGCTGCAGGTCTGAATATCTCAAAGACATTACAGGATAAATGGGTTTTAAGTGTAAAAGAAGCTGTAGCTTCACTCGGCACACTTTCATCTTTTCGTGTGTAATAATATATTCAAAATCATGGCTACAGACTTAATTGTATCCCCAAGAGGTGTATTGTGGGGCCGGTGGTGTAGTGGTTAGGGTGGTGGGCTCATGACTGAGAGGTCGTGTTTTCAAATCCCATGGTTAGACCCCAGCTATGCTAAGACCCTTGGGCAAGATCTCAACCACAAGTGTGCCTCTGTCCACCTAGCAGTATAAATGGGTACCAGTAAAAAAAAAAATAAATAAATACACCACAGGGGTCCAAACGCTCCCGAAACTGGGTCACCTTGACCTATTTTTCAAGGTCACAGAGGTCAATTCGTTAAAAATGTCCGTTAACACTCTAAAGGGTGCAGTTAACTACGCGGGGATACACCTAGTGTTCTGTGACAAGAACACATTTCTAGTTTAATATTGGTTTTGCAGGTAGAGATATCTTCCACAGTAGTAGCCATGGTGTATCTTATGCATCTTATGTATCTTTCTCACCAACGCAACTTGACCCGCAGAAGCTTGCGGAAATGCTTCTCCAGAGCACCGCAGAGCAACGTGTAATTGTCGTCATGTGTACCGCAGAGAACCGTCAGCACCGCAGTCTTCTGCAGCTACTCGCGGTAAATTCCAACAAGTTTGATTTTTCCGTCGCATTTCTGCGGAAAGACCGAAAACGTGTCATTTTCGCATGACAACTTGACACCACCGCCAGCATTGTATGACCACCGTGAACAACATGTGAACATCGACAAGCACTGGTGGTGCCATATGATGCGCATGGTGATCATACCTTTTTTCTGTGATATAAAAGGCTGTGAATCTTCACCTCAGCTATCGTTGCAGAATCATGCCTTTGAAGGGAAGAGGTCGAGGACGAGGGGAAAAAAACTGTTTTCCGCATCTACACTGCAGGGTGTTCCTCCTCGAGGTACCACGGGTATCTGCGTGAAAGTTGCGTCGGTGAGAACGTGCTATAAGGCCTTTGTGTGCTAAAGTGAATGCCAGATATCTATCACTTTAGAGTCAGCTCAGATCAGACTCCAGCAAATAAACAGGCTTGGGATGCTTAGCCCTGATCAGGGCTTTAATACACATGCATTACTGCCAGGTTTGTATTTGTTTTACTTGTCTAATTGTAATATTCACATTACTAATATTTACCTGCTTGATGATTTTTCCAGGTTCCAGTGGAGTGCCCCGAGCGCAGCAGTCAGGCTCCAGAGTGTGTGGCAATGGAGGATGATGGTGAGGAGGATTCTTCGGAACAGCGTGCTCGCCGGCCCATGAATGCCTTCCTGCTTTTCTGTAAGCGTCACCGCTCACTGGTACGCCAGGAACACCCGAGACTGGACAACCGTGGAGCCACCAAGATCCTGGCAGACTGGTGGGCCGTGCTGGAGCCCAGTGAGAAGCAGAAATATACTGACATGGCCAAGGAGGTGAGACAGACCACCAGAGGATCACCAACAATTTCCACATTAAACATGACCTCACCCTTAGTGCTAAACTTTACTGTAATTTAAAAAAAGGGTTAAAAATACGAAAACTCTTCTGTATTTTAGCCATGATAGCTTTGGTCAGTCTTGGCAGTCTCTCAGCCAGCTTTATGAGCTAGTCACCTGACAAGTCTAAACAGACCAAGAATTTGTTCTAACAGCTTTTAGTAATTGAAGAATTGTTATAAATAGAGTGTTGGCTCTGGAACTTGCTAGATTTCCCTTGCTGAGTGAAAACTCGCCGCTAATTGTTTAGAGAAGATAATTGGTTACAGATTGTGCAATATAATTGTTTAATGGTCTTTTAAGATGAATGATCCCATGAACTAAAATTAAAGAACCTGTTTAGTAGCATTATCGTTTATGAGGCCAAGCATTTATCTGTGTTATGCATGCTGGTGTAGTGGTTAGCTCATCCGCCTCACAGCAAGAAGGTCCTGGATTCGAGTCCCCGGCTCAGCGAGGGTATTTCAGTGTGGAGATTACATGTTGTCCCTGTGCTTGTGTGGGTTTCCTTTGATAGCCCAAAGACATGCAAATTAGGCTAATTGGCTGTTCCAAATTGGCTGTAGGTGTGAGTCTTGGTGGGGACACTGCCCAACCTGAGTCCCACATATGAATTGGTTTTGGAATGTCTAGGTCAAAGGTCAAGGTCAGAGCAACGTCGAAAATATTTTTGGAGGTTATAACTGTGGGAGAAGTGCAGATAGCTATGCCATTACTATGAAACACTAATAGGAAATTATATGAACTTTCAAATGGGACAAGGACCTTTGACCTAGACGAGCTATGAAAGGGGAAAATCAAGGTCACCGTATTTTGAGATCTTTTAACTTTGAAATGAGTGCCGATAGACACTCGTTTCGTTTACTGTGTAACACTAATAGAAACCATATATGGACTTTAAATGAGACAGTTATCATTGCCCTTGTGTGACCTTTAAAGGTCAAACCCCATTCATCTTGTAAAACCTTCAAATGAAAGGGTTTTTTTGCTACTTTGGTCACATCCCCATACTATATTACATATCATAATGCGAGCACATGGGTAATTATAACTGGGACCCATGTACGGCATATTTGCTACATTATCCATGCTATGTGAATAATGTACCTTGCACTCTGAATGCCACTCTCGCTTGAGTTTGTGCATCTTTTCATGGCCACAATTTACCTGTCTTTTAGTGATTACTCCCAGCATGATGATCACATGACAAAGCAAAAGTCATTTCATGAGCACTGTAGTGAGGTTTGTGTGAGCGGCCTTTCCAGTTACCAGATCTAAATCCAATAGAACACATTTGGGATGTTGT
The DNA here is from genome assembly GCA_039654325.1 of Tandanus tandanus. Classification (NCBI taxonomy): domain Eukaryota; kingdom Metazoa; phylum Chordata; class Actinopteri; order Siluriformes; family Plotosidae; genus Tandanus; species Tandanus tandanus. Next base: position 6,236,839 of record JBCNYH010000016.1, read on the forward strand.
ACAGCAGGAATTCACAGTATGGAAACACACCTGAAACATCTGCAGAATTGTGTGGGGCAATCATGTGAACATGGAGCAGAATCTCAAAGGATTGCTCCCAACAGTGTCCTGGAATCATGCTACAAAGAATTAAAGTTGTATTGAGAACAAATAGACAGCCTACACAGTATTAGTTGGGTGTTCCTAATAAAGTGCTCAGTAAATCTATCTAGTTTTTAGTACCATATTATTCAGTTATTCACTTTAAAGGATACTCAGAGAATGTATGAATTAGCAATAATGAATAACAATAATGAAGACGCAAATACAATGAGTGAGGAATATATACGCCAGTCTGGATGTTAAGGGGTTAATGTTGTACTTTAGCGTAAGTTTCACAGTGTGTGGTGTTTTGTGTCTCTGTATTGTACAGTATAAAGATGCCTTTATGAAAGCAAACCCTGGCTATAAGTGGTGTCCTGCCACCAGCAAGCCAGTGAAGAGTCCCACTCATGCAGTGAATAATGTGCGTAAGAAGGCCTGGTCTCTGCCCTCCAACAACGCCAAGGACATCGCTGTTGCCAAAAAAGTGCCCAATACAGACAACACACCACAGCTAAACTTCGCCATGGCAGGTGGGTCTTGTGAGATGCAGATATATGTATGTATATGTATGTATATATATATATATATATATATATGTGTGTGTGTGTGTGTGTGTGTGTGTGTGTACAGTGCCTTGCAAAAGTACCCCCCCCCTGGCTTTTTACCTATTTTGTTACATTACAACCAGCAATTGAAATGGGTTTTTTTTTTGTTTTTTTATCTGAATTTTATGTGATGGATCCACACAAAATAATCTAAGTTGGTGAAGTGAAATGAGAAAAATATGGATAATAAAGAATTTTTAAAAATAAATATCTGAAAATTGGCATGTGCATATGTATTCACCCCCTTTGCTATGAAGCCCCTCAAAAGTTCTGTTGCAACCAGTTACATTCAGAAGTCACATAATTAGTGAAATGAAGTCCACCTGCGTGCAATCTAAGTGTCACATGATCTGTCAGTATAAACACAAGGCCCCAGAGGCTGCAACACCACTAAGGAAGAGGAATCACACCATGAAGACCAAGGAGCTCTCCAAACAAGTCAGGAACAAAGTTTTTGAGAAGTACAAGTCAGGGTTAGGTTATAAAAAAATTCAAATCTTTGATGATCCCCCGAAGCATCATCAAATCCGTCATCTTCAAATGGAAAGAACATGGTACCACAACAAACCTGCCAAGAGAGGGCCGCCCTCCAAAACTGGGCAAGGAGTGCATTAAACAAGAAAGACAGAAAGGCATCACAGAGACCAAAGGTAACCCTGAAGGAGCTACAGAGTTCCACAGCAAAGACTAGTGTATCTGTGCCTGGGACCACAATAAGCTGTACACTCCATAGAGCTGGGCTTTATGTAAGAGTGGCCAGAAAAAAGCCATTACTTTTTAAAAATAAGAAGGCACATTCTGAGTTTGCCAAAAGGCATGTATGCGACTCCCCAAATGTATGGAGGAAGGTGCTCTGCTCAGATGAGACTAAAATGTATCTTTTCGGCCACCAAGGAAAACGCTATGTCTGGTACAAACCCAACACATCCCATCACCCCAAGAACACCATCCCCACAGTTAAACATGGTGGTGGCAGCATCATGCTGTGGGGATGTTTTTCAGCAGCAGGGACTGGGAAACTGATCCGAGTCGAGGGAAAGCTGGATGGTGCTAAACCTGTTTCAGTCTGCTTGTGATTTTAGACTGGGATGGAGGTTCACCTACCAGCAGGACAATGACCCGAAGCATACTGCTAAAGCAACACTCGAGTGGTTTAAGGGGAAGTCTTGAAGATTGCTGTTCACAAGCAGTAACCATCCAACATGAAGGAGCTGGAGCAGTTTTGCCTTGAGAAATGGGCGTGATGTGGCAAGTTCATAGATTCTTATCCAAAGTGACTTGCAGCTGTAATTACCGCAAAAGGTGGCTCTACAAAGTACTGACTTTAGGGGGGTGAATAGTTATGCACGCTGAAGTTTTCTGTTATTTTGTCCCATTTGTTGTTTGCTTCACAATAAAAAGTCTTTCTTTCAAATTTGTAGGCATGTCATCTTCAAAGTCGTAGGCATATTTTGTAAATGAAATGATGCGAACCTTCAAACAATCCATTTTAATTCCAGGTTCCTTCACCTCATTCAATAATTGCTTATTATTGTTCACAGCAGAGGTCAGGCAGACAGGGGGGGTGAGCACAGGACAGTCCATAACCTGAAAACAAATCATGCTAGGGTCAAAACCATAATGAATGTTTCAAATAACAGGACTTAACAAATAAAAAGTCACCCACACAGGGTTCAATGCTCAAACTAGTCAAATGAAACAAGGAACAGGTGAACACAATAGGACAACAAATTAGTGACAGGATGAGGGTGGAGACGGGATCACAACAGAAACCAAAGCACATGATGTTTGTCACCCAGATGTAGTCCTTATGTGTGGTATTGTAAGTGTCAGGCACACTGATGGAAATAAATAGAAAAAGAAAAGTTTATAAATGAAGGAAGGAAGTAAACACTAAATTACAGTGTGAACACAAACACTAAGAGCCTGGAGCTTAGAAAGTTTAGTGTTCCACACAGAGACAGGAGCAAAGCCTGGCCTTCTTGACAGTTGTCTCTTAATTTGCATCACTGTGGTGTACATCAGGGTGTAATTTGCATAGATTTTTCATTTGTGCACAAGGATTTTTAAAGCTGGCTCATTTTTTTTTTCTTGTATATTCAGTTTACAGCAGAAGAAACATCATATTTTGGGCTTTAGGTGTGTTCCTAGTCCTTTTTTGTAATGTATGAAATATTGTAGTTATATGTTTGTGTCCCAGTTCATTCACACACGTCGAAGAAGTGTGAGATCTTTAGTTTACTTCTAATACTGTATAAATGTATACTATAAATCAATAAGGCAAGCTCAGGCTGAGCCAAGACTTTATACAATTCTGTAATCACTTTGCAGCAATGCATAAAACCATGCAGATGCAGGTCAAGAGCTTCGGTAAGTGTTCATATCAAACATCAGGATGAAGAAAATGTGTGATCTTTGTGACTTTAACCGTGGCGTGGTTAACAGTGCCTGATGAGCTCCTAGTATTTTCACACACAATAGTATCTACTCTCTCACTCACACATTTGTTGAACCGATTAATCCTATAAGGGGGTGCGGGGTGGCTGGAGCCTATCTTAGCCGACACTGAGTGAAGGCAAGAGATACCCTGAACAGCTCGCCAGGCCAAAACCCACACAACCATTCGCAGTCATTTTCATGCCTAGGGGCAATTTGGAACAGCCAATTAGCCTAACGTGCATGTCATTGGACTGTGGGAGGAACCCGGAGTACACGAAGAAAACCACACGCAAGCACGGCGAGACCCCAAACTCCACACAGAAATGGCCGAGTTCGGGATTTGAACCCAGAACCTTCTTGCTGTGAGGCAGATGTGCTAACCACTAAGCCACAGTGCTGCCCCACAATAGTATCTAGAATGTCTGAAACACCTTGTAAATAAAAGAGTGGATGATGTTGAATGATAATGTTGAGTGGGCGACATTTCGGTGGAGGGAACCTTCTTGTTGATAAGAAAGGTCAGAGCAGAATGGCCAGATTGGTTTAAGTTGAGTCTACAGTAACTCAAATAAGCAAGATTTACCACCATGGTGAACAGAAAGGCATGTTCGAATGCACAACATATTCAATCTTCAGGCGGATGAGCAGAAGTTCCTATCATGTTCCACTCCGGTCAGCCATGAACAGGAATCATGAGCGTGGACACACCCAAACTGGACAGTTAAAAAAAGACAAATTGATTTTTTAAAATGTCCAGTTTGGTAATCCTGTGCCCATAAAAGCCTCAGGTTTACATTTATGGCATTTTTGCCCTTCATCCAGAGCAACTTACACTTTTATAAAATTGAGCAATTGAGGGTTAAGGGCCTTGCTCAGGGGCCCAAAACTGGCAGCTTGGTGATACTGGGGCTTGAACCCCTCACATTTTGGATCAATAACCCAGAGCCTTAACCACTGATCCACCACTCCACTGCACAGATAGCCTGTTGTCTCACATGGTTTGATATGTTGTGCATGCCGAGATGCTTTTCTGCTCACACTTGTAAAGAATGCTGATTTGAGATACTACAGTAGATTCTGTCTGGCCTTTTTTTTTTTTAACTATGCCAGAAGAAGTGCTCAAACCGCACTCTCAGAGTCACAGATCACATGTTTTCTTCATAACGATGTTTAACGTAACAAAAACTGAAGCACTTCACCTGTGTCTGCACAACTATGTTAAATTGCAATATGATGCCAGGTGTTATAGACTTATTTGCAGTTTATATTTAGTGTTTATTTAGTACTTATAGGTTTTAACTATCAGCTCCTCCTGCTCTAGATGTAGTCAGCTTAATTAACATTCACGTTGAAACCTGTTGAGTGTTTCAAGACTATTTCACCAAGCAACATTCCAGAATCTAGCTGAAAGCCTTCCTAGATGAGTGGAGGCTGTTATATGGAACACGGTGTGGAGCAAATCAAGATTAATGTTGTGCCTTTGGGATAGAAGGATCAGCAAGCACATACAGTATGAACACTATATGGACCGTAAGTTTATGGACACGTGACCATCAGCCCTATATGAAACTTCTTCCCGAAGTTGGTGGCACAAAGTTGAAAGCACACAATTGTACAGAACGTCTTCGTCTGCTGTTGGGTTACAATTTCCCTTCACTAGAAATATGAGGATCAAACCTGTCCTGGCATGACCGTCCCTCCTGCGCACACAGTGAGCTCCATGAAGACATGCCTCGCCAAGGTTGGAGTGGGAGAACGTGAGTCGCTTGCACAGAGCGCTGACCTCAACCCCACTGAACGCGTTGGATGAACTAGAATACCAAATGCCCCAGGTGTCCCTGCCTGACACCAGTGCCTGACCTTAATAATGCTCTTGTGGATGAATGATCACAAATCCCCACAGCTACACTCCAAAATCTAGTGAAGTGCCTTCCCAGAAGAGAGAAATTTATTATAACAGCAAAGAGGAACGAAACCTGGAGCCCAACCATCAAGAAACACATACGAGTGTTATGGTCAAGTGTTCACAAACTTTAGTCCTTATAGTATGTGTGTATGGGTGTCATTGTCAATTGTTCACATACTTTTGGCTAGGGTATGTAAGCGGCAATAATAACCCTTGATGTAATATTCCTGTATACATGTTTGTGTGTAGATCCGACTAAGATGGGTGGCCTGAGCATGCTGCTGCTAGCGGGGGAGCACGCCCTGACTGCCAGAGAGGTACTACATCAACACTACAACCTGTCTTGCAGTATCACAGGAAAAGATTACAGATTGTCTAGAGCAGGGAGAGTGTTTCCAACATGGTTTTAAAATTAGTACGAAGAAAAGCACTTATTTCATTTACTTTGCATTGCAAAGTTTCCAGTGCTGAATACTGGGAAATGGGGCGGCATGGTGGCGTAGTGGTTAGCAAGAAGATGCTTCTTCTGGGTTCAAGTCGTGGGTTCAGCAGAGGAGTTTATGTGTGGAGTTTGCATGAACTCTCCATGCTTGTGTGGGTTTCCTCCATGTACTCTGGTTTCCTACCACAGTCCAAAGACATGCCCATTAGACTAATTGATGTTCCAAATTCTTAAAGATCATTCACTTTCCAGGTATATTAAATAAACATTAAATACAGTGTTATCTCTTGGATATAAAATAGAATCAGCCATAATGTCTTTCTCAAATCATTTCCTTACTCCTGTATGCGAGTGTCAATCACCCATAAGAAGTCCCGTCTGCAGTTTGCCACAACCCATGTGGGGGACAGAGTAAACATGTGGAAGGTGTTTTGTTCAGATTAGACCAAAATTTTTCTTTTTGGCCTAATTGCAAAAAGCTATGTGTGTCAGAAAACACTGCGCATCACCCTGAACAAACCATCCCCACCGTAAAACATGGTGGTGGCAGCATCATGCTGTGGGTGTGCTTTTCTTCACAGGGATAGGAAAGCTGGTCAGAGTAGAATGGGAAGATGGATGGAGTCAAATATAGGGCTATCTTGAAATGAAACATGTTAAAGTCTGCAAAAGACTTGAGACTGGGGTGGACGTTCACCTTCCAGCAGGACAATGACCCTAAACATACAGCCATGGCTACAATGGAATGCTTTAGATCAAAGCATATTCATGTGATAGAATGGCCCAGTCAAAGTCCAGACCTAAATCTAAATTGATAATCGGAGGCAAGACTTAGAAATTGCTCTTCACAGATGCTCTCTGTATCATGTTCATTCGGCTTCACAATTTTGCAACACTTTGTGTTGGTCTATCACATAAAATCTTAATAAAATACATTTATGTCTGTGGTTATAACGTGAAAAATGTTCAAGGGGTATGAATCCTTTTTCATGCCACTGTAGACTATTCTCTAATGAAGGGGCACCCATAAGAAATGAATAACAAAAGTAATAATTAGACAATCATGGGAATTAACTAACTTAGCAAACTAACTAACTAAATTAATTGATTGATTGATTGATTGAATAGTTGATTGATTGATTAATTAATTAATTACTAATGATGGGCCCATTGGTTAAGCTTCACATTCCTCTAAGGGTCTCTGGACCCAAAACTGATCGGACTGTGACTAAAGACATATGTATGATATGTGTTCAATTAGGCATCATGTTTGATTTGATCAGGAAATACCCCCCTACCCCCTTAAAAAATATGATCTGATCTTTTTGTCACAAGATGCTTTTGGACAAGAACATGGACAAAATGTTCAGGAACACCAATCAGGGGCATGCAATTTTTTTTTTAATTTTACTGAATACATTTAGATTTATGAGTGGATGTTGGGTTGATATGAAATATAATCCAGTGAGAAACTCAGAGTTGGCAGCTGCCTAACTTCTGTTTCCCTGAACTACTCAGCATGAATATTTGTCATTGTAAATAATAACCCAGGCTACGTATGTGATTGAGTGTGACTCGTGTGAATAAACAAATCAGATCTAGTGGCTTGTTATTTACAAGAAGAGCCATCTAAACTGTGTCCATTAAAAATTAGCTTTTAAAGCTGGTTGGTAAATTTTTAGCTGTGAACAAAAATGGTTATATTGCCTGAAATGGTCTTTCCACCCCGACAGCAATCAATAACTCAGATTAGAAGAGCCCCCAAAAATCGGTCATCTGTGGCCAGTGTAATTCTGTAAAACGTCGACCAATCACTGCCTCACGGACTGCTCGGAAATATCCAATCAGATGCTCCCATGTCTCCTGTGCACGAACCTGCGGTCAGAGTGGACCCTTGTGTGTTTGGAGGGCGAGGCATGACTTTGGACGGACCTCCAAGGGCTGAGACCTGAAGAGATTCTTTTAAATTCTGCTAGCTTTCCAGATTACCAAACCCAGCTTCATAAATCAGTTAAGGCTAATACAGAAATCACTGTAGCAAAGATGTGTGTTGAAGATTGAGGTTAACGCTGAATGAGAATTTTAACAAACCCACTCTGTACTAGTTAATATGTAGATAATACAAATTATTATGAGGATGTTATGTTTGAGTAATCATGAGTACTGATCTTTGAGCACAGGCAGCTGGTGGTGATATTAGATGGGAGGGAAAATCTATCAGTAGCTGGCTAATGATGCATGATTGATTGATGCATTAGATCAACATATATCAATGATGGAATTATAAGAATAATGTTGGTCAAACTATCCCAACACACACGCACACGCACGTCCACACACACAATCACATGTATCTATCAACATGTTTATCCAGTAATTAATTTTATTTATTTTTTTTAAGTGAAATGAAAGGCAAGCTTTCCAAACTCTGTTACACATGAACATATTTTCATCAGGTTTTTTTTTTTTACTTGCAATCTGTTATAGTTGGTTTGCATTAGTTACCAGTTTAAAAAGGATGCTGTTTCACTCCCATGAGTGCAGAAAATATTGAAAATATTCCTAGGAGTTTCCTAACCTAACCTCTGTGAAACAAACTATTGTTGTGCCTCAAATGGCATCCGTTCCATTACAGGTTGCTGTTAATTCTAATTGGTGTTTCATAGTTCTGTAGTGCTTAGCACATTTCTGTGTGGAGTTTGCATGTTCTCCCTACGCTTGCATAGGTTTCCTCCTGGTACTCTGGTTTCTTTCCACGGTCCAAAGATGTGCACTTTGGCTAATTGGCTGTTCCAAATTGCCCCTAGGTATGAGTGTAAGTGTTAATATTTGTGTGTATGTTACCATGTGATGGACTAGTGAGCTGTTCATGGTGTACCCTCTCTTCGCCCAGAGTCGGCTGAGGTAGCCTCCAATTAAGCAGTACGGCAAATTAATGAATAAATAATAACTGATGTGTTTTGCTCTTACAGTGAGCGTTTCAATATTAAAAAACTTTTATTTAGCCTTTAAACCCACCCGAAGGTCTGTTTTGTGCTGTTCTTCTGGATTTTTAGACTAGCCGATATTTTTTAATGTAAAGTCAGAGTTTTGGATTTGAGACACAGCCCTTAACAACAGAACTCATTGGTGTGTTAAAAGTCACTGTGCATTTGAGTGTGGATCAGGCCGCATTTTTCTGTCCAAGCCCGGCCTGCGTCCAGCAGGGCAGTAACCGAACCCAACCCGAGCCCGACAAGAACTAAGAAATTTATGTCCGAGCCCGACATAGTCAATATCACCAAGTGAAACAGGCCCATTGGCTATGTACATAATAAGCTGTTTTAAATTTAAAATGTTCAATGCCTTATGGCACTGATGTGACTGAGCCCGACCTGAACCCGAACATCATTTTTCTAAATATCTGTCCGAAGTTCCGAACCCGGCCTGACCCGTCGGGTACCGTCAGGCTTGGGTCAGGTATCCACTTACTACTGTGCATAAATCTGATAAACACTTTAGGGTTTGATTTGGAAACCTGATGGATGTTTGGCTCTGGCATGCTATCTAGTGAATGTCAGTTTTAAATCCCCAAGATCACATGACACGTATAACTCAGGCTTCTGTGCCTTTCTGACTGTGAATAATTTTCCTATAACATCATAACATGTTCACCCAGCTATTTTTATTATTTAAAGTGAAATGAAAGGCAAGCATTCCAAACTCTTCTCATGTTTTTATCATCAGGTGGTTTTTAACCTACATATTTGTTTGCATTAACCAGTTTAAAAGGACTGCGATTTCATTATTGCAAAAGTGCGAAATATTTCATATAAGGCAAGATAACGGTAACAACAACAGTATACAGATATTAAACTACCAGGTCAGGTATAAACAAGTGAACTTCTGAATAAAATAAAACTAGGCACAAATACAAAATCGTATGTGATTCAGTTTACATGCATCAAATAAGAGTCGTACATTGTACATATGAAAGAAAAGAATACCGCGCTATGTGTTCATATGCACATTAGCTCCATGTTACAGGGGGAAATACAATTTTTTGCTACATTTTGCATTACAGTGTCACCGACCTGTGCGTGGAACAATTACTGTTTTTTATTCTTTACACGAGGTCTCACAGGTTAAAAGTCAACATCATTGCTACCCATTTGTATACCATTTGGAGGCATATCATTGCCAGGTGGTAGATCTAGTTTAATAATTATAAAATTGGATTGAGATCTGAACTGTGTGCTGTGGCAGTGTCTTTAAGTTGATATGACAGTCATCCGTACTCCATGATTGCTTCTCTTTAGTACTGTTTTTGTTCCCGTAAATCCCATATTCATACAGTTCTGTCACAAATACTGACTCATGTTTCCTCCTATTTTTTCCATTTGTTGTGTTATGCATTTTCTGTTTTGATGGCATATTTCTTTGGGTTTTCTATCTTGATTCTTGGACATTTTTGAATGATCCCTTTGTTTTTCTTTTTATAGGAATATTTAGTTAATACCCGGACCGATGGCTAGTAAATGCCAATGTCTAGCGTGATGTACTGCCAACATTTATATGACATTTATTTGCTATGGAGTAAAAAGGAGGGGTGAACACCCTTTAATTTTTATCAGGGGTGTATTTCTTTGGCAATTAGTCACTTACTCTACACCTTTTTTATTACTGACAAAATGTTTAAATGTTACAGTAGACCTATATAAATAATAAAAATTGGGTAGTCAAGGCTTGGAGGCAGCAGAGAATTTGCACCTAAACTACAATGCAGAGTCACTTAGTCCTGTTACATGTAACCTTTCACTTGGAATAAAAGGAAAAAAGACAAACCCTCATATAATAGTAATAAGAAGTTATATAAATATCTGCCCTGATCTTATCTACTGTAAGTAAATTATCGAGACAATCTTATTATCATTATAAAAAAGCAACACTGGCTTCCATCAATAACAGTGTCTTCTGCCCCCTAGTGATGTTAATTTGATATCACAGCTCCAGTCATCAAAGGTTAGACAGGCTCTTTATTTAGACTGCGCTGTGCCTGTTAACACAGACCAAGCTGATGTGTCAACTGGGGTGTAGCACTTCTGGTAAAAGAAGGAATTATTATCCAGCACTGGTCTCGTCTATTCTTCCATTATCTATATCGCTTATTCTTCAGGGTCACAGAAGATGGAGCCAGTCGCAGCCGACTTAGAGGCACGGTACAGGTTGCCAATCTATTGCAGGGCTAACACAGAGACAAACAGCCATTCACACTCTCATTGGGCAATTTAGAGCAGCCAGTTGACATAACGTGCATGTCTTTGGACTGTGGAAGGAAACAGGGTTGCCCAAAGGAAACCCACATAGGGACAGTGGGAATATGTAATCTTTACACACTAGATTCAAATCAAGAACTTTTTTGCTGTAAGGCAAGTGCCCTAACCACTTCACCACCATGCCACGTTGGTCTAGTTTAATGCTTGACAAATGAGAAAGCCATTACAAAAAGCTAAGTGGCCGGGAAAAAAAAGAAAATTGGTATTATGTATGCTTGTGTTATGGCACCTGTAGCTGTATGGTAGGAAAACAGCAGCAGTGCATATTGACTATTACAGTGTGTGTGGTCAGTGTGAGTCAAATATTTACAGCAGTAGTGATGATGAAATGATCCCGTACTGGTATATTTCCTGGCAGTGTTACTTTAATGGGGCTCGGATCATTGACTTGGATTCTTGTGCCTTGTCTACGCCACTACAGGAAACCCAATATAAGGCTGCTGTGTCACCAATAAAAAAACAGATTTGGTATTAATTATGAAACTGAAACCCCAAAAAATAGAGGCTTATACACCATCACCATACCGCCGGCTCACATAGAATAAAAGGCTAACTCAGATAGGCAGAGAAATTTTTGCCAAACAAAATAACAAGAAGAAACAAACAAGAAACATGAACAAGAGCACAGAACATGAACTTGTTAAACAGATAATTAAACTATTATGACAGGTAATACAAATGAACACAGAAATCACTGAGTAAAAGGTGGTGAAAAGACAACTCAGTTAACCTTTCCTGCTTTCACTTCAGACCGTAGTTGAGAAACACAGGGGAGATTTATTTATTAATTTCCTCCAGGGCTGAAGTTGATTCAGACCTTAAAGGAGCTGCAGTACTCTTATAACCACCAGCCTCGGACACCTATTAACAGAGAGATCTATTGGAAGCTCCGCCTTTAAGGCAGTGCCTGAATCTGTTAGCATGATGACTACATTTGGCATGCATGTAAGGACAAGTAATAGTGGAAACGGTTTGTGGTTTCAGATAATGAATATAGCTGTTCTTGCATACGAACTCCAAACAGTGGCTGCAGAATCAGGTCCAGATATAGTCTGGAGTTCCTCATACACACAGGGCACTCACTCAGAGATTTTCTGTGCAAGAAAATTTGGTTTATGTAAGGCCTGGGAAGTGTGCAGTAATAGGGATGGGGGGATCAGAGCAGATATATATATATATATATATCAGAAATCTTTACTGCGGCAATTCATGTATCCTCACACTGGCTTCAAAGTAGATTTTTTTATTTATTGTATTTGTTAGTTAAAAAGTTATTTTGTATTGTTTAAACACTGCACTTGTTTTTGAGTGGGTTAAATTTTAATTACTCATCATCACCCACCGCTAAATCCTACTATTAATCTTACTATCAGAGCCTGTCTCAGCCGACACTAGGCGAGGGTGGGGTACACTCTGAACACTTCACTAGACCATCGCAGGGTAATACACACACATAACCATTTACACTCATACTCACACCTAAGGGGCAAATTCAAACAGCCAATCACAGGTTTGCTTGTTAGGGATCTATAGGTTTTATAGACAAATATTTAAATTCTTTACTAAGAATGAGCGCCCCCTGGTGTCTGTATACATACTAACAGTCTGTATGTTCTGTCATGTTCTTTTTTCTTTTCATTCTTTCGTTAATTTTCTAAGCCACTTATTCCTAATTAGGGTCGCGAGGAGGCTGGCGCTCATCTCAGCCGACTCTGGGCGAGGGGCGGGGTACACCCTGAACAGCTCACCAGACCATTGCAGGGCCATCACTCATACAACCATTCACACTCACTCTCACACTGATTTGGACTGGGTGATTTGGAACCGCCAATTAGCCTACTGTGCATGTTTTTGGACTGTGGAAGGAAACCGGAGTACCCGAAGGAAACCCACGCAAGCACGGGGAGAACATGCAATCTCCACACAGAAACACCCTCGTCGGGCACAGGGCTCAAAACCTTCTTGTTGTGAGGCAGACACGCTAAACACTACGCCACCATGCCGCCCCATCTTCTTTTTTTCCCTGAAAATTATTTTCATATCATAATATTTCATAAAACATGAAATGTTAGAAAATATTGTAATTTTTAGCTCATATCGCCCAGCCATAGTTGCAGGTTTGATTAAAATGCCTTAACAAGACCTAATACTACAGACCTACGTTGGACAGCGGAACAGCCAAAAGCATCAGAGCTGAAGATCTCAAGGATATTATTTCAAGAACCGCTGCATATAGCACTAGCAAGACTATAATATCTGTTTTCTATGCATTTCTACATCTGGGTGATGTGCTGTAAACGTGTTTAAAGGACACAGCTGAGCAGTAGGTGTGGTGAGCAGGCTGTCCATTCTGCTGTCAGTGCCTTGAAATAAGTTCTCTTTGTTCCCTGATATAATGAACACATGATCTCTGGCCAGTGAAATCGATTGTGACAGGCCCATCTCCACTCCGCTGTTCCAGAGGCTGAGCCGTGACTCAGTAGACTCGGTGCTCGCTACTCTGCCATTAGAGAAAGAGATCAGGAAATATGTCTTAATTGTGATTGTGTGTTTGTGCTAGGAGATGTTGGATAGATGGGTAGCTCTGGTGCTATCTGTAAGCATCTCTGAGTAAGAGTACTGACTACTGACCTAGGATCAGATCTTCACCCATACAAATGGAGTAATTAGGCAATAAATAGAAAGATCTGCAGTCTGTTCTGTTAGTTGAATAACAGCCCTGTTTCGTGTTCTTACTATTTCTGTGTACGGTTATGGTATAAAATATTCATACTGAGGTTGAAATCTATAGTTGGCAAACCTCAAATGAAACACAATCCTCTTCTATAAATGCTCCATTTCAGGACATGCAATTAAAAAAAAAGATGTATTTCTATTCAGCATAGACTTTAATATAGAGTATGTGTCCTGGACGAGTCTTAATATCATAGTCTAGATATATAATGTTATCTAATCACCTGCATATTGCACCATATATGCAATCTGGAGGACGTTTCGACCCAGGCTGAGTATATGTGGTGTGTGGTGTGCGCCTGTGAATGCCTCTTCTCTCCAAACTAAAGCTTTGCCTGGCATGTGTGTGTCTCTGCGGACTCATCTCATTGCTGTTAATCTGCAGTAAACTCCATTCTGCTGTTACTAAGTGATCCTAATTGCCCTCAACTCTGCATTTATGTCACTCAAGCGCACCCTTGGGGGTCCATTGAAAAACAATAAGCAGCATCTCTTTTTATTTTATAGACAAACACGATTACATCACCGGCAAAAATGGGACTGTATTGATTTGAGAGAATATTTTCAAAAGCAGGCAAGTTGGATTTGTCATAACAGCACTGGATGTGCCCCCGCACTCCTAAAGGAATAAGCACACATTATTTAAGGAGCATAGACAGACGAACCCGAATGCACTGACTGCCTCTGTGGCCGACTGTTGATGCTTATGTCATTTAATTTAAAGCAAGGAATCACACACAGGATGTTTTGGGTGGGTCTGGAAGGATTTTGAACACCTCTTTCCAAACCTGGATGTGTACCAGGTGTGATAAATAAATGAGACTGGGCTTATGTAAGTTGGTATGTTGGGGTTTCATTCACCCACTCATTTGCTGAACAGTTTAATCCTATTCGGATTGCAGGGAGGCTGGAGTCTATTTCAGCCAACACTGGGCGAAGGTTGAGTACACCAACAGTGTACACAGACCACTGCAGGGCCAACACTCACACAACCATTCACACTCACACCTAGGGGCAATTTGGAACATCCAGTTTGCCTAAATTGCATGTCTTTCCATTGTGGACGGAACCCACGCAAGCACGGGGAGAACATGAGAACCCCACACAGAAATGCCCTTGCTGAGCCCAGGACTCGAACCCAGGACATTATTGCTGTGCAGTGGACGTGCTGATCATAACACTACCCAGCAACCCTAGGGGGGTTAACATTTGACCCAAAGGCAGGAATAGACATACGATGAAGGTCTGAAGCAGCTCGTCTGTTCAGCTCACTATTATGCCTTGTCTGAAGGATTCAGAAGGAAGGTGTCTGAAGGAAAATGTTATGTTAAAAAATCATGCAGCACATGTGTTTAAGTGGCACACAAGATTTTGTGATGGTCAGGAGGAACGTTGTGGATGCCCATGCGCACCAAGAACTTCAAAAGAAACGGTTTGAAACAGTTGACGACTCAGTACCAGAGAACAAATTTTTCTCCTCTAATGTAGCCATGGCCAATTCCCACCCCTCAAATACTGCCTCTATCACACGATCACCTCCAACCATGAAGCGGCATAAGCAAGGGACAAATGATGCTGCCACCCACATCTTTATGATCTGCTGCGCATGCACATTCAGGGGAGGTTAGTTAGCTCCCATGGACTCCTGGCAGCGCATGGCTGCATGCATCAATCTCGATTTGATTGTGATCTCTGTGTCGATGCTCCACCCGGGAGCAACTTTGAGGCAAATTTTAAACATGGCAAAACTTTGTCTAAAAGTTATCCTGAAGAACCAAAAAAAACAAAAATGGCATGCACATTTGTGCTGACATTTTTTAACAATAAAAGAAGACTTGTGTCCTCTGGTACAATTCTGAAAAAAATGACAGCCAATGCGCTGGAAAACACCCAAACTGCTGAGGATGAATTCAGTCTACACTTGAGGGGAAATTGTTTAGAGTCTGTTCGAGAAGTGAAGAAGAAAATGACAAACCTTCTGAGACAGATAAGAGACAGACACCTACAGTTTCATAAAGGGGGATATATAT
>JBCNYH010000016.1:6262755-6278596 GCA_039654325.1 Tandanus tandanus
CTGGGGGAGCATAACGGTCATCATTTTATTTACCGGTATTATCCTGTCTGTTTTGACCCCAGACATGAGTGCAAAAAAGAAAGAGCTATACCGCTGAGTACAAGAAAGCAGTTGTGGAGGACTCACTTACCTGTTTATTGACATTGCTGTTAAAGTTAATTAAAATAAGATAATTAAGCCGAAAATAAGCCCTATGGAGTTTTTTGAACCGGAAAAAAAAATAACACAGTGTCTTATTATCGGGGAAACACGGTACAAATAATGACTTGTTATGTCGGGTGTAAACACGCTGATCAATACTTTAAACGGAGTTGCATTTTGGGCACGTTTACTTAGGCCTTCCGGATGCTACTTAGATTGAGTACACGTGAAGCGAGACCATATGTGCATGCACACTGGCTGGTCAGCCTCCTGGGGCGCGCTGTAGTTCTTCCGCCTTAGAAACCCAGAAGTAACTGCTGCACAGTAAACAAGGCTGAGCTGCGCTGAACAGGGAGAATCCGTCACTCTATGTAATGAGTTTTATCACCAACACAAACATAACTGGATTTGAGAAAAACTGGAATTTAAAAAAAAATACAGTTAAAGTTAAATGGTCTATTGCAGGTAATAAAAGAAATGGTGTTATAAACAGAATAACTACAGTATATTTAAGCCGCTCCAGTATAATACGGATTAAGTCGCAAGGTGGTGTTTTGAGTAAGAGCTAAAGTAAGTTGAAAATGGCGAACCTGGACGAAAATGCGATATCACCAAAAATACATCCTTCGAAGCATAATCTTCCACTTGAAGTTCAAATATCCATAAACACAATCTATCCATGCTAAAATATTGTTTAAGAAAGGGTTCCATGTCCACGTTGTTGTAAAACAATAGAAATACCCACTTATGTTGCTGATTTTCAAACCGCTTTTGTGGTTGCTCAGGGTATTTCCTTATTATCATATTCACTACCAGAATCCTCTCCCTACTTACAGAATCCCAGAAGGATTCCCCCGATCATATAACGCTAAACCAATCAAAAGCCTCAAAATAGACATGACTCGGTGTAAATAGAACTCATCTAGGAAGACGCTAATACGATGGTGCTGATTGGTCGAGAGCCGGATTTATTAAGTTTTAGGATGTTAGCGAGTTTCAGATGCAGACATTCAGAAACTGGTTCTGTAACTGTAATTACTATTTTCTCAAAAGTAGCATTTCCTGATTAGCGACATCATGTATTATACCTCATTTTGAAGCAGATTCAATTCTCTTTCTAAATATATCGGTATATCAGTATGACCAATCTCCTACTTAATCTGTATTACGCTGGAGCGGGTCACATATATGGGTTTTTGGTTTGGTTTCTCTATTATTAAATGTACGCTCACATGATCCTGATCCTGATCCTGATTTGAGCCGATCATATTCCAAAGCTAGTCTGATGTTAGTCCGAGGTTTCAGGCGATTTTGTTCAGATATGTATGTACTGATGTTCTCTGATTGTTAACCGATGTGAGTCAGATGTTATTATGATCTTTACCAATATTACTATGATTTCTACCGTGTCTCTGATTTTGTAGGAAAAACACACAAATGAAACTGGAATGTTTTATATTATATTTTATACCAATGTAACATCGATCACTACTGATTTTTTTCCGTTTCCCAGATGTACATTTTCATTTATAGAATTTGGCAGACACCCTTATTCAGAGCAACTTACTTTATATATATATAAAACTGAGCAGTTGAGGGTTAAGGGCCTTGCTCAAGGGCCCAATAGTGGCACCTTGATGGTACTAGGCATTGAACCGCCAACCCTTGGGTCAGTAACCCAAAGCCCTAAACACTGTGCCACCACTGCCCTAATAATTTGGAATTAAGTCAATTTTACTTTTACAGCTGTGGTATTTGGGAGACACCCTTATCTAGAGTGACTAACATTTATCATTTTTATACAACTGAGCAATTGAGGGTTAAGGGCCTTGCTCAAGGGCCCAACAATGGCAGCTTAGTGGTACTGGGGCTTGAACCCCACTCTTTGGATCAGTGTTCCACTGAGCCACCAGTGCCTGATGTACTCCAAGCACAAAAAAAGAAAAATCTAATTTTCCAACTCTCCCAAAATGTTCCCAGAAATTCTGCAATGTCCTCCGATGTTCTCCGATGCATATCAATGTTTTTCGATGTGTACCGATGTTGTCAGATTTCATCCAATGTAACATCGGTATATCATCAGGGCAAATCAGGACCATAGTCGGTATCGTGTGAGCGCACCTAAAGTAAACAGAAATCAAACACAACCAACGTTTAGCCTTAAAGTTTTAATCAGCATTAGCATGTAAGACTTTTTTTTTTTTTTTTTTTAATCTGCAGGAATTTAGGAAAGCTCGAGGAGGAGTTTGAGAAAAAGTTTAACAGCCTTCCCCAGTTCAGTCCACTAACATTTGACAAAAAGAGCACAGCTGTCACCAAAAGGAAGAAAGCCAGCGTGACCAACCCTCCGGAAAATCCTCCGCCTAATAAGGGTGAGTGTATCGCCGCTAATCACGTCCTCCTAACCCATCCACTCATGGCCTGTTTAAGTCATAACAACAGGAAGTGCTCAGAGCATGTCATGAGAGCCATTTAACATAGCATGCCGTCTTCCTCTTTTCTGTTTTATATACAATCAGGTCCATCCCCATCTCAGAAAAAGACTTTATTCCACAAGATTGTTAGCAAGTACAAGCACAAAAAGGAAAAGGCTGGAACTTTGGAGAAAGGTGACACAGAGAAAGCATGCATCATGTGTCCGTGCTTTCCTTTTTGGATTTCATACTGTTCATCAGATTTCAGGGGTTCTTGTTTGCATGTGCATGAGTGACCTAGCAGGTGTGTGTGTGTGTGTGTGTGTGTGTGTGTGTGTACATGCGTGTGTGAGAGAGTATGCAAATGTGTGTCTAAAAGTTGTGGTGGTTAGGACAGTTGGTTCTCTGTGGTTTATAGCTCCTTCTCTGTGCTTTGTGCTGCACAACAAAGTAGGTCATTTGTTTGAAAAGAAAAAAAAAAAAAAGACAGCGGTACGCATGTAAGAAATTATATATCTAAATAATCACAAAGGATAAACCCTTAATCCTTCTGTATATTTAACCATAAAGAACCCGTTACATTAATCACTGTTTGCATTACGCACACTGTATTTGTTGCCAGCCTGAATGTAGCTCTGTAGCGAGCAGTGTAATTTGTACATAGCGCGGGCATGTAGCACTTTTAGTAATATCATACCCGTCACTGTCTCCTATCTATAGCCATAACACAGCCTGACGTAGCCGCCAGTGATGCAGGCACGTCGAAGTCAGACTCCTCATGTGTCTCTCTGTCTACTGAGACCCGCAAGATGGGTGATGTTCCTGTAGGCAGCCAGAAGAGAAAAGCCAGAAAAAGCAAAATCACTCACTTGGTGCGCACGGTCGACGGACGACTATCACCTGCTGAGGGTGAGTCACAGAGCACATGTGATTAAATCTATTCACTCTCTCACTCATTTGCCAAACCGCTTAATCCAACTAGGGAGGCTGATGCCTATCTCAGCCGACTCTGGGTGAAGGCGGAGCACACCCTCAACAGGTTGCCAGACCATCACAGGGCAACACACACAACCATTCACACACATCCACACCTGGGGGCAATTTGGAATAGCCAGTTAGCCTAATGTGCATGTCTTTGGACTGTCAGAGGAAATTGGAGTACCCTGAGGAAACCCATGCAAGCACAAGGAGAACATGCAAACTCCACACAGATACGCCTTCACCGAGCTCGGGACTCCTCTTGCTGGCGAAGTGGATGTGCTAACCACTACAGCACTGTGTTGCCCCTCATAATCTATTGTACTGTTCATATACAATTTTACAATGCTACTTCAGTTGCTCTACTTTTAATAGTTTTTTTTTAGCATAACCTCATGTTGCATAAAATCTGGGCAAGAAAGGTCACCCATATACGCTCTACAAGGACCACAGCCGACTCTGAACGTAAATAACTCGCCACATGAATAACTCTCCACACCAGCAGGTGGCGATTGTCTGTTTTAATCCTTTAATAGGAGCATGACCTTGGAGAAGTGGTGTTCGCTTATCATTTTTACATGACCCTTGCTCGATCATCAAAGACAGTTTCATATAGCTTTTGTAAATTGAGGATGCGGCTAGTAAGAAGTTACCACTGGCATAGTTACCTCTTGGTTTTTGGGTTTCGAAGAAGAAAGGGAGCAGAAGTCAAAAATAAGGAAAAACCATACAAAATAGCTGACCTCCTCATTTCCTTTCTTTTGTTTCGCCCATCTCGCCTCCCATACTCTCATTCACTAACCAGAACAGAAAAAGAGCGATTACTTTTCATATCAGTTTGCAAAATGGTGAATCGGGGGCAGCCGTAGCCTAATGGTTAGAGAAGCGACTTTGGGACCGAAAGGTTGATTGTTCGATTCCCGAACCAGCAGGAAAAATGTGTGGCAGTGGGGGAGTGAGCTGCACTCTCCCTTCCTCCACCTTCATGGCTGAAGTGCCCTTGAGCAAGGTAACCATACCCCCAAACTGCTCTCTGGGCACTCCAGTGTCTGGCAGTCCACTGCTCTGAGTGTGTGTGCTCACTGTTTACGTGTGTGTGATCACTTTGGATGGGTTAAATACAGAGGCAATAATTTCCCTTGTGGAATTAATACAGTATATCCAAAAAAAAAATTGGTTGAAATAAGGAACTTTTGGTGGTCCGAGCAGTGCAGTGCAGACATGCTAGACGCGCCATAAATCTTCGGTGACACCTGTCGGCTTGGTGTGTCGGGATTCGAACCATCGTCTTGACCAGTTATCCATCGGTCCCAATGAAAAAGTTGTAAATTTAACCATGCTATTTATGTCGTATTTATTTATTTTTCATATTTTTTAATTATACAGTTTTTAATAGTAATTTCTTTTTGTACCAACACTCTATAGATTATTTTATTTCTTACGGCTTTTAATAATTATTGAGTCTGTAGAAAATTATTTTACATTTCTAAACATCAGATCTACAGCACAACATTAACTGTTAGAGAAAATTTTTTACATGCTTATAAAGAAAGCAGCGTATTACGTAAGCCAAAATCTCAAAAAGGTATTAAAAAATATATATTATTTGGCTCCAGACTGTAGCTGTGAGATTCAGGAATATTTATTTATTTATTTATTTGTTTATTTCCTCCTGGGCTGAAGCCACGCTACTCTTATACCACCAGCCTCGGACACCTATCAATAGAGCTATTTATCAGGAGCTCCACTTTTAGGCACTGACTTAAATCTATATATTATTTTGGAAAACAGTCCTAACAGGGTACTCCCTCCTTAATACCAATACTTATTAGATAGTTTTTTCCCCTCATCTATCAGTGTAAAATCTAGAAACGATTGTATCTGAAAAAGCAGGAAGTCAGCCATTTCGTAAATATTTAACAAACAACTGGGCCACAATGAGTCACTGAGATCACATCGTGCACACATTGTGACGTTTGATGTGAAAAATAACTGAAACTTTTAATTTGCTCAACCATTGAATTTACACAATGCACACTCAACCTACATACTGTGTGACATACTGTATTTAGGCACTGCACCTGCATGAAGACATGCTAGCAATTACAAATTTTAAATGCTAGTGTAAAGAGCATACAATATAAACTACTCGAACTGAGCCTGAGGTCTGTACGGAGAAATCTCAGCCCAAGGTCTTTAGTATAGTCCGAGCAAAAGGCAAGATGTGTCCAAAAAGATCACAGACTGGGATTTCTCTGTACAGACCGAGCAAACAAGGTTAATAAATAGTTGTTTATATGGCATTTTAAAATGGCAGCCTTTTTAAATTCACTTTAGTAGCTGATACTTTTTATATTCCCGTTTGAAAATGGTACATATTATGTTATTGCAGGGTACGGGCGGATGGTGGATGTGGACACTCAAGGTTTCTGGGCAATGACAAAGTCAATACAGTTGTTCTCTAGACCATAGTACAGAACCCTATTTAAAATGAGGTTAAAAGGTCAAAGATTAAGGTCACTATGACCCTTAATGTATTTTTGTTTTTAATATTTGGTTTCCGGACTATAGTACTGTAATACAGTACTGTGTATCAAATGTACGTAATCTTGCTTCGTCTGGGGGCCATCTTTTCATTCCAACTGCTATCAGTCTGCACAATTTGTAGTTTCCCTGTACTGACTGAACTTACAAGGTTAATTTTTCATTTTTTTTTTTTGCTATATGGCATTGTTGTGACCACCTCCCTTCAAAAGGAAGAAAGAAAAGGAAGCAGAAGTTGACGCTTACGTCCGGTTGCGTGTGCAATTTTCCTTTGAAACGAGGCTGTGCCCACTGAACCAAAACAAATCGTATGTCATTAACACAACTGGGTTTGCTTTCTCAACTTTTCAGATTTATTCACCCAATCAGATCGTGTGTAATATCATGCCATATAATAAAGCTGTAGTTGTGCTACAATTGAGTGGGTTTTTTATTATCATTTTTTAAATTTTAAATAAAGCATCTCTGGCATCTGATTAGAATGCCTCCTGAACGGCTCCTTGGTGTGGTTTTTCGGACATGTCCAACCAGGAAGAGACCCTGAGATCGACCCAGAACACGCTGGAGGGACTATGCCTCTTAACTGGTTTGGGAACGCCTTGGTGTCCCCCCTGATAAGCTGGAGGACGTAACTGGGGAGAGGGACTTCTGGACCTCACTGGTTCAGACTGCTGCCCAACCCCGGACCAAGCAGAAGATGATTACTGATGATGATGATGATGATGACGATGAATAAAGTTATTAATGTTTGTGAACAAACGCATTGCTTGTTGCACAATATAACACTATAACATATAGAAATAATGTGTTTTATGTTTGACTTTGTGTTGTTGCAGCGGACAAAGTGAAGGAGCTGATCCAGGACCAGGATGGAAAGCCATTAACTCATGAGAATTTATGCAACACAGAGAGCTGCAGCACTGACCCCGGACCAGCCGAGTCCGGCAACCTGCCAGCCTTCTTCAGCCTAGCAGCCCTCGCCGAGGTCGCTGCCATGGAGAACATGCATCGGTATGCAATGACATGAATCTCTCACACACACACACACACACACACACACACACACACACACACACACAGTGTATTATACATACAGTATTAAAGTATGTTGAAGTGTTGGGTCCATGTAAAATACCATCTGAAAGCATTATGTTATATAGAGCAGTAAATCATCAAAGTAAACAAAGTGGATATTTGGTGTTACAGCCCTTAGCTTGGTTGGCAAGGTGGCGTAGTGGTTAGCATGTCCGCCTGACAGCAAGAAGGTCCTGGGTTCAATTCCCAAACTTGGGCGTTTCTGCGTGGAGTTTGCATGTTCTCCCCATGCTTGCTTGTGTGGGTTTCCTCCGGGTACTCCGGTTTCCTCCCACAGTCTAAAGACATGCACATTAAGCTAACTGGCTGTTCCAAATCGCCCGTAAGTTTGGATGTGAATGTGAGTGGTTGTGTGTGTCTGTTACCCTGTGATGGTCTGACAGAAGAACTTTAAAGTCACTGTCAGTGAATGCATTCTTATACTGGTTCATTAGGACATAGACGGTAAGTATACCATCACCAGGCAGTTGCGCAGATAAGTGAGTGAGTGAGTGAGTGAGCTTTTTAAAAACGTGTTTGTGGGTTGCAGGTACGTTTTGTTTAGGCTTGTAAGGAAATTAGCTGGCATGTTTTACTAACCATCTTTCCACTGTTGTTGGAAACTCTGACTCTCACACTTGCTAATGTATCTGCAGTAAAAAAAAATCTGCCAGGCTTCATAAGGTTTTTTATTTTTGCCTGAAAAGTGTCTACTGTATGATATAATTAAATTTGTATTAAACCAAAATAATGGCACCTTAGACTTTTGTACAGTACCATATATCTGTACAAACACATTCCATGATATTTGTATTTTAATTTCTGTGTGTGTGTGTGTGTGTGTGTGTGTGTGTGTGTGTGTGTGTGTGTGTGTGTGTGTGTGTGTGTGTGTGTGTTTTCAGAGGCCAGCGAGCAGTAAGCATGGCTGCTGAAGGTCAGGTGAAGGACATGGCTCCTCAGACTCCTGTGCTGATCTCTTGCGCTGATCAGTGAAGGTGTAGACCTCCTCTGGGAGCGGAATGATTGGGACGTATCTGAGAGCCTTGTGCTGGAAAATATATACATACCGAGAGCGAGAAAGTGTGTGTATGTGTGAGTTTGAGAGAGAGCGAGAGCTTGAATCAAGCAGAGGAGGAAGATGCATTACTGTGGATCTATGGAGTCAACACACACACACACACACACACACCTACGTAGACTGGCTTCCTCCATTTACCCTAGACGTTCGGAAATGGGAGACGGCGGCTGGTTTAAAGTAACCCACCCCCCCACCCCCCTTTTTTTTTCTTGCAATATGAGAAAATGCACCTGAGGAAGCTCCCTTTGAAGTTTTGTTTTCAATTTCAACCCTTCTGCATAATACCACACTGACACTCTGTTCGAGGAAAATCTTGTGACTTCCTGCTCTCCTTCCTGCCCAGAAGCAGACACACACACACACACACACACACACACACACACACACACTGCATAGGTGTGTGTGTTTTGCTCTACAGCCCCCATACCTCACAGCCAGCCTGCTTATGTGCCCAAGTCCCTCTCAGCACAGGCTTCACCTTGACAATGCACAATTAATGCCTAGATGCCTCTTTACTGGTCAATGACCCGTTTTGGGACACAGTGCGCATACTCGACTGCCTCTCCGACACAAGCAGTCTACGTGAAACTGCGTAAGTGCACGTTTGTGACCCAAAACAAACTATGTGACTGAACACTGACCTGGTCAGAAGCCATTCTCTCTTTTTTTTTTTTTTTTTTTTTTTTTTTTTTTTTTTTTTTTTTTTTTTCTTCCTTGCGCTCGAACAGCTCCCTGTTACTGTACTGGGCACCCTTCCACTCTCACGTGCACAGCTATAGAGATGAATAGATTTTTTTTAGAGCAGTATACTTGAATGATACAATGCATTTTATGTCAATACTTGACCTTCCTGCAGTGTGTGTGGGGCATCCTATAGATAATCCAAAAGTGCGCGTGTGCGTGTGTGTGTGTGTGTGTGTGTGTGTGTGTGTGTGTGTGTGTGTGTGGGGTGTCTTGATAGCTAATCCAAAAGAGTGCTACTAGTTTCCTAAGGTAGTTTCGTAACAGACACTGCACTAATTTTTAGCTATTACACTAGATGGCGGTTTATTATTTGCTAGATCGGCTTAGCTAATAAATTATATCTCCTCCAATCTGGTACTTAATAAACTAGCACCTCAGTGTGGAGACTTTTAGACAGATTTTTTCCTCTCAGCTTTTTTCCCCGCCTATCATCCGCACTGAACGCGTATGTAATTAATTTCCTGAATGAGGTGTCAGTGTTAATTTTATTGATGCACTTCGTTCCCAGTCATGTGCCAGCAGAAGTCCAACGCAGTTTTTCTATGATGTTGCGTTTGGCTTTTCTGCTGCTTCTGTCCATTCCGGTGAGTTTGCGGTGTACAACAGAAGAAAGAGACGAGAGGTAACGTATCAGGTAGTGAATCAGTAACCCTGAGGATCTCACACAGCTCCTGGTCCAGCACGCTCTCGCTCTGGTTTCTCCAGTAAACCCTTATAGATGGTTTCTATCAACCGCCCCTCTGTGTGATTGATGGGTTGCTTACATACCTAGGGGAGAGAAAACCCCCTCCTGATTCTACTTTCAGAGAGCTCATCTCTGTCTATATGAAGGAACGCTCAAGCCTGACAACACGATCGGGGAAATCTTCAACATCTCCAACATTACATTGACTGATTCTTCTTCTTTTTGCTCCCATCATCCACATTTTCCTGCAAATCACATCTGTGAATTTAAAATTTTAGAATTAATGTTTTTTTTTTTTTTTTTTTTAAGAAACTATAATATGATATATTTGATTCTCTTTTTTTTCTTTTAAATGTATAGTGTGCTTTAGGGAGTGTTTTTGCTTTTTATATGATCTTATAAGCCTCATCATGGGGCCAATTCTACTGGATGAAGACTATTGTGAGAAACTCTTATTCAAATATAATAATAATAATAATAAGAAGAATAATAATAATAGTAATAATAATTAGCCAATGAGCACTGAGATTTAATGCACCGCTTTTAGAAGAGATAGTCCCTGCTTTTTTGGGAATGCACATGTGACGCAGCCTGCGCTGCCATGTTTAACTATTGTCTAATGAGCACAGTGAGATATACGTATATGTACCTGTGAGAGTCTGAGTGTCCCCCTGTTTTCCACAGATAGTCAGAGCCAAGGGATTTAACCTCATTGTGTTTGAACAGAAAGGGTTAACAGGCTCAGATGAGCGCCTGATGCAGCGCCGTGGCTTCGCCGTGCTGAAAAGCCGCGAGGAATATTGACCTGTAATAGCCAGTAAAGATAAGAATTTCTCTTGGATCAAGACTTTGCAGAGTGACCTGTGCTTTCTGTTTATGAACTTAAGATTGTGATCGTCAGAAGTATACCTTATACCATATGGGTGGTCTTTGAGGAAATAACGAGTTGTTGGAACTGCTAATGTGACGTGAAATATGCCGACTGATCAGTATTTCAAGCTCCAATGAGTTTCAACAATTTCTAAATGTTTGTCTTAGATCAACTTTCGCTAAGAAATGTCTTCCCAAGTGTTCTGTGCACATCCAGGGTTGCGGCAAACGAGTTCTTCCCATCATGTATCTGCTATAAAGGAAGAAGTTGTACATTGTATGGTGTACTATAAACCGAGTAGCTGTTTATAGATAAGTGTATCTAATAAACTGGCAACATTGGGGCTACTAATATAAATATATAGTTATATATTCATAGCAGGGGTGGACAAATAGCTAGCCAACTGGACAAGTCAAGAGCCTAATGCGCTGCTCAGTCCCATGTTTTGGATGCCCAGAAACTTAACGTCTTCATTCGGCTGTAATCGTTATCCTAGCATCCTAGCAAGTCATCTTATGATGTTTTGGTGTTGTTTTTTTAACATGTTTAATCCCAAGGTGAGCTACACCAATCAGCCAATAACTTTAAAATCACTGAGAACAGAAGTGAAAAACAGCACTTATCTTATTACAATGGCCTCTGCCATGGGGTGGGGTTTGTTAGGCAGGAATTAAATGGTCAGCTCTATTGAAAGCAGGCAAAGCCTAAATAATCATTCCTAGAAAACCTTATTCTTATAAGGTCTATTCATCTCCAAAATCATGGGTCTTGTGGTGTGTTCCCAGTATATAGTGGTTAGTACCTAGGAACCGTGGTACAAGGAAAGGTAAACTGTGAACCAGGAACACATTCACAAGCACCCGGGGCTCACTGACGCACATGGTGCGTGAAGGTTAGTCCTTGTTATCTGATTCCACTTGCTGAAAAAGTTAAAGCTGTCTATGATGAAAAGCTATCAGAACAGGGTGCATTGCAGATTGTGTAATATATGAGAATATGAGGCTGCAGACCAGTCAGCGTGCACATGCTTTACCCCTGTACATCATTAAAAAGGGCTGATAATGGGCACATGAGCATCAGAACTGGACCATAGAGCAATGTGATCTGATACATCACATTTTTATTTACATCATATGGACAGCTGAGTGCATGCGCATAACAGTGTGAATGGTGTTCCCTAAAGGCAGTAGTCTCTTTCAGAAAGATAATGCACCCTGCCATACTGTTCAGGAAGGGTTCAAGGAAAATTGGACTCTAAATTTCCTGTCTGTGGGATGTGCTGGACAAACAAGTCCAAACCATAGAGGCTCCACTTTACAATTTAGGGGAATTAAAGAATGTGCTGTGATGTTATGGCCGATCGGCGTATGTACATATTGTTATGGCTGATAATTTGGCTTGGTGTTAGCTTTTATGTGCACTAAAAATTCCACCTATTAAAAGCTCATATGGTAAGTACCGTACAGCCGGGAGAACAGACTCCGAATGAGCCGTGTGCTCCATGGTAACAGCATCATATTGGATTGCACCACGATAAAGCGCATTTTGTTTTAATATATAACAGATAAACGCTTTCATTATGCAAAAATTTTAATTAATGTTTTGTTTTCTTCTCTAGTTAAACGAGAGAAGGGGGGATTGAGCTAGAACAGTGATAATAAAACCCAATAGCCCAGTCGTGTAATCTACTTGTCCTGAGCGTCCAGCTGATTGATTTGTCCACCCCTGGTACACTGCGTTGACAATTCATTAGCTATACTGTATGTGTACCTAATAAACTGCCAATGTATTAATGCTATAAGCTAATAATTAACAAGCGGGTTGGTATTTTTTTTCCAGATATTTGCCAAAGACAAGGAAGCGCTGTCTCTAAGTAATTTGATGGTGTGTCAGGACAAACCAGGAAAGTTTATTCTAGTCAGTGAGTCAGTTTTCAGGTAATAAATGCATAACTGCATAATATTAGCACAATTAATTCTATATTTGTGATGGGATTTCCTCAGCCTTTAACTGCAGGTTGGCATGGTGTACAAAATATTTTTAAAATGCCTATTTTAGAAAAAAAAAAACAACAACCCTATATTTGCACCTTAAACCCAAGCCAAAATATTACACTCTGAAATCAGTTGCCCTTTTCATGGCTATGTCCATTTTCCATGACTATTTGCTCTGATTAATCACCTCTGTGTATCTAAAGACACATTATTGCATCAACAGTTTATCATACAACAACTGCATTGAACAGTGATGCACTTCTTCGAACATCCTTGCATGATTCATAGATGAGGTCTAATCCTTTCCCCAATACCTCAATTAAATGTCATTCCCCTGCTTTTTCTAAGTACTGTAGAAGCTGCCTCTATAAATCTCGAGTTCCTATAAAGCTATAAAACTTATGGTATAATACCCTTTTTGTGCTAGAATTGTCTCTTGAATGTAATGGATTTTCTACCTGTATTTTTCTAATTCCAATTCCAGTCTTTCTTTACGTGACAGCTTTGTATGGAGGAGTTTGCTCCCAACTGCGATACGATTTATAACAATTTCCAGTCATTATTGTAACTCCAATCTGGCGCTCTATGAACAGCTTCATCGCCTCATCCCTGTATCATCTCTCTGATTGAATAATTTCATACTTATGTTAGAAACATCATCCCATAATCAGACATCTGATTATATTTGATGAGGAAGTGAAAAACAGGGAAATTAGTGGCAAACAAAGTTGCCGAACCCTCTTATTTATTTTTCTTTCCAACTCATCAGTCTTAAGAGCCTGGATTGTACATCTATTTAAAATGGCCATTTCCCCCCCTGTTCTGTATAAGAATGTATGTCCACTGGCTTTTAAAGCAATCTTATTGAAGGGTTACCTTCCTGTGTCCTCAAATGAGTTTATACGATGTGTGCTTGATCTAATTAGTGTCACTAGTACTGTATGACGCCATGCTTGTTACAGCCCTGTTGTCAATGCAGCCTTGCCTTATTGAAACCCTTGCATAGAAAAAAGGGTCCCTTTGCCATTACCCATTCTCAACAAGTCCTATGTCATAACACTGTCTGCCAACGCAAATGTTATTCCTTTAATGCCTATTAAAGTAACATAGACATAAAACAGTCTGTTTGATTCCTTATGTCCTGCTCAAGGCCCAGATGATGTCACTTTTGGATAAAGATGTCAGGATGAAAAGATTTTAAAGGGTTTTATTATTGAGATGAGCTTCAGTATGAATCATGACTAAAGTTACTGTTGAAAAGATGGTAAAATCAATCAATGAATGAAAAAAGTGAAGAATAACTGTTTCTAAAGTAACAGACCCACTTCACACCTGTATTCCTGATTGCAATACCTGCAATGCATGTTACTGCATGGTGAGAGGAACCACAGTGAATCTCACTGTCAGTACAAACCAGCACGTCCGCCTCACACCAAGAAGGTTATAGGCTCAGCGAGGGCGTTTCTCTGTGGAGTTTGCATGTTCTTCCCATGCTTGCGTGGGTTTTCTCTGGGTACTTCGGTTTCCTCTCATAGTCCAAAGACATGCACATTAGGCTAATTGACTGTTCCAGATTACCACTAGGTGTAAGTATGAATTGTTGTGTTTGTGTTGGCCGTGTGGTGGACTGGTGTTCTGTTAAGGATGTACCCCACCTTTGCCCTGAGTCGGCTGAGATAGGCTCCAGCCTCTCCTCAACCCTAATAGGATTAAGCAGTTTGGCAAATGGATAAATGAAATAACTTAAATAATAAATAAGTTTGTATACAAGTTGTCATAACAATTTATAGGCCAAGTGATTATTATTATACTATTTATTAAGCTACACTAATATGAACTCTACATAAGACACAGGATGTGTCACAGGCTTCAACACTGCAAACGAAAGTGATGTCACTCAAATGTGGTCACATGTGGTCACTCAAAGTGGATATGGAAAGGCATAAAATGCCAGGTGTGAACTGATGTACCCAAAGCTGATGCTGATCACCCAGTACACATAAGAACAGGGTCCACAATTTTGTTGGCTTTTCTTAAGTTTGTCACATACGTATAACAGTATTCCATGGACTGCATAATGTTACTTTTAAGGTTTTTTTAGGGATGTAAGCTTTATTTCTTCTCACTAGCCTTGTCCTTTTAGCATGTGCAACAATGATATATATTTTATCTCACAACAGGATTCTATTTAAGTAATGAATTGTTTTTTAAAATTACCCTGCATCAATAAAATATAGATTTAGGCACTGCATAAAGGCGGAGCTCCTGATAGATAACTGTACTGATAGATGTCCGAGGCTGGTGTTATAAGAGTATTCTGGATACTTTAAGGGCTGAATCTTCAAGACTTCAAGCCTTGAGGAAATAAATAAATCTCCCCTGCTTTTTCTGACTACAGTCTGAAGCGAAAGAAGGAATGATTAACACTGGGGTTTTTTTTCACTATCTTTCACCTGCTGATTTCTGCCTTCATTTGTTTCAGCAGTCTTGTTAGTTTAATTATCCATTTAATGAGTTCATATTCCGTGCTCCCTTTAATGTTTAGTATTGTTTTGATTAATGAAAGTTTGTTTGCCTACCTGAGTTAAATTGTGTGGTTTTTTAATTCTGTGCAAGTCTAAGTGGTGGTGTATAAGCCTTTATTTTTTGGGTTTCAGCTTCATTATGAATAATTAATTTTTATTTATGTATCTGATTTATTGATGATGCGGCAGCCTTATTGCGTTTTCTGAGGGGGCATGGACATGGGAAATCCATCCAAGTCATGTACCATGCCCATGTTCAGGACAATTACATACATCATTATGGGTTTTATACACACACACACACACACACACACACACACACACACACACACACACAAATAAATAAATAAAAAATACCTTGCGTCATCACCTTTGGCAACTAGCATTCTGTTAACCACATCCTGTTGAACTGAAGACGAGAAGTACCTTCAGTTTTGAGGTATCGCCTTTAGGTTATTAATGTCATGAGACCACAACATCCAGATTAGCTTGCTTTTCATTCTTAAGTCTTAATACAAGTGACATACCCTCACTGAACACTTTATAATGAATAGTATCCCCACACTGGGTAGGGGCTATGAGCAACCATGCTTTCTGATTGGCTAATCTACTAAAGGATCTCAAAGCATATACCTGTACTGGGGAAAAATCTTCATGGTAAGCTAACCTGGCTAGCATTCCTTCCATTCATTTTTAGACTTATTCCACGAAAAACAAGAAAAAGTTGTAAAGATAGTATTTGATGGTTAGGACCTTCTTTTCCAAGGGCATCCCCTATATATACAGTATATAT
>JBCNYH010000016.1:6309120-6324585 GCA_039654325.1 Tandanus tandanus
GACAACATAGCTCCCAGGATCATTAGGACACGCAAACCCCTCCACCACGATAAGGTGGCGATTCAAGGAGGGGATATTATTATTATTATTATTATTATTATTATCATTATCAAATAATTCTTGATATTGCATTACTTTATGGCACAATTATTGCACTACTGGAACGTGCCAGCATTCCTCCTCATAGATAAGACATTTCCTTCCAGACGCAATTCAGTATTCTGCGAACCCCGACCTGCTATTGGAGTGACCTCCAGACAGAACTACTTGGCATGAAGCCCAAGCTTTTATGTCTAAAACCAGATGTTGTTCCTACCGAATTCCTTCATAAAAAGTCAAACTACACAAAATGTTATTTATTTTTATTTATTTAATTGCATTACCTGACAAGAGAAATGTTTGAGTTTGGGTTGACCTTATACCCTTGCGTTCTCATTCGGGGAACCCTGTGTGCCCACTATAAAACTGACCAGTCCAGACTAATTACTTCCTCTTTGCCTCAAAAGGAAATCACAACACAATGCAGAGGACACTGGTTACACTTGGTGCCGTGAAAGAGAATGGCGGAGCCGAGTGTCAGCAGCTGCACCCCGGGTGACCACACGACACTGATCAGAGATGATCTGGGTCACGGCACCAAGTGGCACCTCTGTGTTGTGCTGTAATTTTTATTAAGAAGAAACCACACTGTTGTCGTTCCAAGAGGCAATTTTATTGAAGTGCTGACAAAATGAGTAAAATAAAAATGAGTCCTTAACGACCAGTTCTCCCAAGTGACATGAGGTAAAGAGGAAGTAATTAGTCTGGATTTTGTGTGGCGCAGGTCTGGATTTGGGCGCACCCAGCTAAGATCAGTAATACGGGTTTGGTCCAAACCTGTAGAACAGCAACCACATTCGGTCTTCATCTGGCATGCCAACTTAAACAGTCTCTACACTATAGCCGGATGAGAAGGTTTTCATGCGGACCCGTGCCAGAGGTTTTTGCTATCTGGGTTGTTACCCGAGTTCACGTCACTTCCAGGGAAAAAAGTGGTTGTTCTGCATTGGTTTAACCCCTGCAAGTAATCTACGTGATAAACTTTCCCAGTATAGTGCTTTTTATTGTCATTTACAATAAAATAAGCTCTGTGTCACTTAAACCTATTACATTACACACAAATTATGCTGTAAGGATGACCACTGCCGCTACTCTTTAAGTGCAATTTTTTTGAATTTAATGTGGGGCGGCACAATAACGTAATGGATAGCACATCCAACAAGTCCTGGGCTCGGGAGCTGAGAGTGTGATGTATAGAGGTGACGTATCTATTGTGATGTAACAGGCATGTTTCGAAGGATTAGCCTGGAACCTTAAATAATTGAGAACATTCAACAGGAAGTTCTGAAGTGGACCCTGAGGAACCTGCTGCCAATCGACAAAAGGATCATCAGCTCGCTCCACAAGACTGTGGACGTCACCTATCGTCTTGGACCTACAGGACAATCTGACTGCAAGTGCCACAGCCTAGTCGGTCTTGGATACAGACATTCTCATGATTAGGACTGTTTAGTTAAGTTTATTCATTGTACTTACTCCCTAACTATGCAATTGCTATCTTCATTGGCTCATCCATAATTAATTGTTAAACCTACATCCTTTTCCCGAATTTGACCATCCCGATATTTCTGGAACTCGCTTCTGTCCGTCACAGGAGGTCTCACAAAAGAGATGCAGTTTTCCCATGATGGCCTTGTCTTTATAGTACTACATGTTGCAGCTTTTTAATGGAGCAGATCGCAGGGTGGCGGCGCGGTGGTGTACTGGTTAGCACATCCGCCCTCACAGCAAGGTCCTGGGTCCGAGTCCCTGACTCAGCCGTTTCTTTGTGGAGTTTGTATGTTCTCGCTGTGCTTGTGTGGGTTTCCTCCAGGTACTCCGGTTTCCTCCCACAGTCCAAAGACATGCACATTAGGATAACTGGCTGCTCCAAATTACCCCTAGGTGTGAGTGTCTGTGTGTGTTTGTCCTGCGATGGTCTGGCGAGCTGTTCAGGGTGTACCCCGCTTTGCCCAGAGTCGGCTGAGACACGACCCTAACAAAAGTAAGTGAGTGAGAGTGAATTTCAAGGCGGAACCATTAAACTCGGACTCAAGTTTCACATCGGAAACATCTTCCTGTCGTACTTCATGTACATGGACGCTGCAGGTAGATTTTGGTGGCGTTAACGACACTTTATGATGGAATATAACATGATATGTGACATTATGTAGCTTAATCATCTGAAAGAGACATTTAATTAGCGTTTTATTATACTTCATGGTAGCAGCTGAATGCTATGTTTATGTGCAGTCTGATGTATTTATGCTCATGTCTGTTTTGGGCTGGAATCGCTGTATATCCTGAATTTTAACGCACAGTGTGATAATAAAGCTGCCAGCATTAGATTAGCCATCTACACCATGTAAACATCTCATTCATCTAATCTGCCAGTTCGAGTTGCATACAGTGTTCGTGTTTGAGAGCAGTGAAGACATTACATTGTGCAGGACAGAGTTCTCCAGGGTCAGTATTGAGAACCTGTGTTTGGTTCTGGAGAACCCCCTGCCTTGACCATCTTAGTGTTTTCCTTGTACCCCACACATCTGATTTGAACTCATTAACTAATTAACAGTTCTTCCTGACTTGGAATGGATGTGACCGAGCAGGGAAACCCTGAGACTGTGCAGGGACAGCTTTCTCCAGGACCAGTGTTGAGAAGCTTTGGTGTACTGATGGCAGTGTGAAGCTTTTACTCACAGTAATTTTGTTCTGTGTATCAGCCAGACGCCTCCAGCGATGTCGACAGTATCCCATGGCTTTAAAAGCAGCAAGCAGGACTTCACCTTTGGGCCATGGAAAGTCACCTCAGCAAAAACCCATATCATGAAATCTAAAGATATCGAGCGGTGAGTATTTTTGCAGCGGCACCGTGGCGTAGTGGCTCGCACTTCCGTCTCGCAGCAAGAAGGTCGAGGGCTTGGGCGTTTCTGCGTGGAGTTTGCATGCTCTCACCGTGCTTGTGTGGGTTTTCTCCGGGTACTCTGGTTTCCTCTGACAGTCAAAGACATGCACATTAGGCTAATTTACTGTTCCAAATTGCCCTTTGATGTGAGTGTGAGTGTGAATGGTTGTGTTCGTGTTGCCCTGCGATGGTCTGGAAAGCTGTTCAGGGTGTACCCCACCTTCGCCCCTGGGTCAGCTGACAGAGGTTTCGATGAATGAGTGAGTTTCAAATTGCCCCTATGTGTGTGTGTGTGTCCTACAATGGGTTGGCAAGCTATTCAGGGTGTACCCTGCTTTTGCCCAGTGCCAGCTATGATTGGTCTCCCGGTGACCCTCGTAGGATTAAGGGGTTCAACAAATGAGTGAGTTAGTGAGTACTTTTTCCATTTTTAAATCAGATGTAACTGTGATGGGTGGAGTTTGTAGAAATGTTGGAGTCATTTAACCCCTTGCAGGGTTGCAAATGTATTCATACTCACTCATTTGCCGGCCGAACTGCTTAATCCTGTTATTGTCATGGGGAGGCTGGAGCCTATTTCAGCCAACACTGGGTGAAGGCGGGGAACACCCTGAACACCTCGCCAGCCCATCGCATGGCCAACACACACAACCATTCACCCTCACACTCACACCTAGAGGCAATTTGAAACAGCCAGTTAGCCTACTGTGCGAAAGAGGGTCATGAAGAAGCACAAGGAAGGAGAAAGATACAATCAACAATTCCATCCACTTGTTTTAATTTTCCGTGGGGGTGTGAATACTTTTGCACCCTTCTGTATTGTCATGCTGATGTTGCTTCTGATGATCTCTTGTGAAGGTTAGCAGAGGAGATGCACATGCCGGCTCTCCCAGAGATGCTTTTTGGAGACAACGTGTTGCGAATTCAGCATACCGATGGCTTTGGCATTGAGTTCAATGCTATCGACGCCCTCAAGCGTGTCAACAATTTACAAGACTCGGTTCAAGTGTCATGTGCACAGGAGTGGCAGGAAAGCAGGTGGGAATTGCAAACCAGCACACGAGACATTAAACACTGAGTGTCATTCAGGTACATATAATGTGCAGATTTTGTGTTGGCGTTCTGTTTTGATGCAGAGCGGATTCGGAACACAAGGATGTAGTAAAGCGTTATGACTGGACTTATACAACAGATTATAAAGGAACCTTGCTTGGTGAAGACTGGCAGATGAAGGTAATCTGTTGTTGTTTTTTTGTTGTTTTTTAAAAAAAATCAAAAATCTGAATCAGGTTTATCTGCCCATCTGGATATCCTGAAAGGAATTTTGAGTCTGTGTGTCCCTAAGGTGTCTCCGACTTCAGAGCGGATAGACCTGGAGAAGCTGAAAGCCCGGGAGGAGATCAAGTTTTTTGAGGACGTGTTGTTGTTTGAGGATGAGCTCCACGACCATGGAGTGTCTAAGATCAGTGTGAAAATTGTAAGTGACGTCTACTTCATTAGCACATGCTGTGTTGAGAACTACGCCTTGATTCAGGCAGGTGTTTACTATTCTACGTACATGGAGCATCTAGATTCAGGAGAAAGTTATTAAAGAGGGATATGATCATTGTTCTCGATCCTGACTCCGTGCTCTGTCGTGTGTTTCAGAGAGTGATGCCCAGTAGTTTCTTTGTGCTGCTGCGCTTTTTCCTGAGAGTGGATGGAGTTTTGATTCGGATCAACGACACCCGCCTCTATCATGAGGTTAGTAACTTTTAGTTACCTGTCAATGATCTGTGATTAAAATGGAGAAATACAAACAGAGATTCGTCTTTGATTTAATAAATATTGTCATGACAGGACTGATTCTAGGCGGCTCTGTGGCGTAGTGGTTAGCACATCTGACTCACTGCAAGAAGGTCCCGGGAGGCAGGAGCCTATCTAGGTGGGGTACATCCTGAACAGCTCGCTAATCCATTCCAGGGCCAACACACACACACACACACACACACACACACACACACACACACACTCGTAGCAATTCACACCCAGGCAATTTGGAACTGCCAATTATCCATATGTTTATGTCTTTGGACTGTGGGAAGAAACCGGATAACCCTGGGTTTATCCGATGTCCATGAGCTCCACGATTCAAATAAGCTCAGAGCATCCAAGAGATGAAATTTGAAGGAATCATGTTTCCAAGCTTATCAGGATCTACTACGATGGCACATCAAGGTTTATTAAACTCTACTGTGCTCTACTACCATTCCCATGTTCTATCACCATTGACGTCAAATCCTAATAATCGTTTTGGACAGTCAAAACTTTTGCCGCAGTCTTCACGAATGTGATGTTGACGTGCCGACCACTAAGCCACCGTGCCACCCTTGGATATCAGTATTTATTATTAATGTTAATGATGTTTCTAGACCTTATATAACAAGTGTATGATTTTAAATACACTTCCAGCATCTTTTTATAAAGAGAATATATTTATTTATAAACTTTGAACATGACTAGAGAATGTGATGCCTTTTACCTTTAATGAATACCATATGAACAGGAGAAAGAGTAAAGAGTGATGTGCATTTCTCTTTTGACCTGCAGGCTGGGATGAACTACATGCTCCGGGAGTTTAGCTCACGAGAAAGTAAAGTGTCCGCTCTTAAGGTAAGAAATGTGTTGCCTGTCTGCATCAATATAGAAAAGCTACCTATGCATTTAGATACACTTTTATAGCTGTACTGGCTGGAGAGGAATTCACTCAGCCTTCTGGAGGCTCTTAACGGACAAGTTCAGACCCATGATTTGGTCGAGGGGACATTTCTACCACTGAAAGACCTCAATGGTCCTGATTGTCTAAAAGAAACTGTTTATAGCAGAGCTCCCGCGCAGTGCTTTCGCAGAGCCCCGTAGATAAGGGATAAGCGTATTTTTGAACGTCAAGAAGTGTCCATCCATCCATCCCTTATAATTTCTAATTGCACCTTTCCAAAGGAATAATTTTCACAGAAATACTTGCAAAATATCTACAAATAAACACTATGGCACAGAGTATATTTCTGGAAAGTTTTGAAGCTCCAGCTTTTTTGAATCATAAATTACAGAAATATTAATACAGGATTAAACAGAACTGACGTAGCAGAGATGACAATGTTCTTGGGGACATAACTTCATATGCTCGAAACGCCAAAATTTATTACTTTTCTGTCTTTGTACATATACAGCTTAAATTGTCAACACATGAAGGTACTTTTATATCAGAACAGATCTGGGCAAATCCAGTTTAATAACTGGAGAACTGATGCTAAAGTAGTGACAGCGGTACTGGGGCCACAGCACATTATTAATTCAGCATTTGTGCTCATAACTACAGTTAAGATAGGTGTTTATTTTTTTCTTTCTTTCTTTTTTTTTTTTTTTTTTTTTTTACATACATTTGGGTGTGATTATACCATGTGATTAATACAAAATGAAAAACTGCAATCTTTTAAAAAAAATAATTGGGTATATAAAGAGTGGGACATAAAATATGCATTTCTATGAGAATGACTCGTATATGTGGAAACTCTGTGGTGATATTTCTCATGCTGGTGTATAACCATCATAATGGGAATGAATGTCTGAATGATGGCAACTTCTACTCTATCTTCCCCTCCAAACTGCTACTTGTTTCCAGCCATAAAATAAAATACACTTTATTAAGAACGTAAACAGAATTCTGTGTGCCGTATGCAGTAGGTATCTTCGTTTTTTTTAGCTGCCAAAATAAACTATTACTGCCACGCAGTGCATTCTCATTTGAATAGAAAGGCTTTTAACCCAAATGATTTCTTAGATGTTTTGATGCTATTTGTCATTGATTCTGTCATCAAATCCTACATTTTACAGAGTAAACAATTCACGAGTAAAGAACTAATGATATTCTTGTATTATTGAAATGTTCTCTAAAGCTACGGTTTCTAAATGGTGAACTTTACATGTAGAGACTAGGATTGCGTGTTTGGTTCCCTCATTTTTATTCCCTTCTATAAACAAGTTATTAAAATGAATTAAGTTATTAAAAATGAAATAGAATACGTGTACGGGGTTTGAGAGTTCCCACCAAAATCTTGTCAAGTAAGAGAAATCATATGGGAGCTCTGCTCTTAGGCACTGCCTAAATCTCTGTATTAATCACTTAATTTAATATGCAGTAAATATACAGATTAATAATAAGATGGTTTACTACTGACCAAGAGACTTTTCAGCTGTCTGGCCCTTTCAAAGACAGCTGCCAATTTGTCTAATAATAATAATCATCATCATCATCATTATTATTATTCCTGAACAATTCCCTGCATAATGCAGACACCCAACAGTGATCAGTTTGTGCGTGTGTCCAGGCTATAACCTCAGATTCGATTGGTGACACCTGCCTAAAAAACTTGGTGGATATGTGTAAGGTTTTAAGGCGGCATGTCATGTACCAACATTAGGTGACCTGTGACCCTGACCCTTGACCCCACTTAAAAAATAAATAAATAAAAAAAGCTTTTCCAGGCCATATTTTCATTATGCTTACCCTCACATGTACCAGACTAGGCATACTTATACATCTTGGTAAGAGGGAGTGTCGTGTACTAACGTTAGGTCACTTTAATCTTGACCTTGACCTTTGACCCCGCTTAAAAGAAAAAGCTTGTCTGGGCCAAATTTCCAGCTACCTTGGTCATCAAAGGCTGTCTGTGGTGAGAGGCATGTAAAAGAACCATCGCTCTCATTGCCACTGGATTGCTGTCAGCGTGTTTCTGTCCTGCGATGGCCTGGTCAGCTGTCCAGGGTGTACTCTGACCTCGACCAGAGTCAGCTGAGATGGGCGCCATGCTCCCCACGACCCTGGTTAGGATTAAACGGTTCAGAAAATCTGGTGCGGGTGTTCTTATTAAAATGACAGAGAAAGGTGTATCTGTGAACCTTTCAAAGAATACGGTATTGCATCGATCCTCTCGAGGATTCATAACCATATATATAAATAATTTTTCTGCTTCCTCCTGTGGTTGTTTTTCTTCATGCAACTTTCTGTTCTCTTTGCAGCACGTTCCTTGTCCTTTGTTCACAGACCCCAACGAGATTGCTCAGTATTTACCACTGACGCTCACAACAAGCGAGAAACTCGAATTCCAAGAGCCACATCCGTCTACCGAGTCTCCACAGTGATACGCAGATCATACCTGTCAATCATCAAGAGTACTGATCTAGGAGCAGTCTGTTGCTGTATAATGTGTACAGCGATACACACAGTGACAGCTGAACCCAGATCAGCATTCTGACACTGAGACCTTCGATGCCTGCTAGAAATGGAGCTGTAACAAGCTGCAGGATGGTATCCTCCTAGAACGCAGATCCATCACCTCTCAGCCCTCTTTAAAGACTTTTAATAAAGAATGAAACACGTGTGTGTTTTCTTGGATCGTTACATCTGTTGGAGTTTATTTACTCATCATGCAACAAAAATGGTAAAGATTGATTGTAATGAAAATGCAAGTGTATGTTTTTAGAATCCTGAGGTGGACTGTCAGATTGATTTAATAAAAGTGTGTCTATAATGTTCATGCTTCTGTGTGTTTGTATTTTATGTAAGTCATGCAGAGAATGGAATCTGGGGGAAACCATGGGCTGATGGTTAGAGAAGCAGGTTTGGGACCGAAAGGTTGCTGGTTCGATTCCTGACCTGCCAGGAAAAATTTTGGGCGGGGGGGTCAGCAGCACCTTCCCCTTCTTCCACCTTTACGTCTGAAGTGCCCTTGAGCAAGGCACCTAATCCCCAACTGTGTGTGTGTGTGTGTGTGTTCTCTCACTTTGGATGGGTTAAATGCAGAGGTAAATTTACCTTGTGGGATTATTACAGTATATCCAAATCAAATTAAAAAAAATTAAATACAAGAACTGTGTGCTGCCCCCGAAAAAAGAAAAGAAAAGGCTGGACATGTTTCTCACTGTCTGTGGTGAGAGACATGTAAAAGAACCATTGCTGTCGTTCGTTAAGAGTAGGCTGCGAAACCGTCAGCGTGTTCCTGCCCTGCGATGGCCTGGCGAGCTGTCCAGGGTGTACTCTGCCCTCGCCCAGATTCGGCTGAGATGGGTGCCAGCCTCCCCGCGACCCTAATTAGGATTAAGCTGTTCAGAAAATGAATGAATGAATGATATCATCTTCCTACATTCTACTGCCTGGTATATCGCCTTCATGATTACCTGTGAAAAATCCCAGCTGATAATATAGACATGAAAGAAGTTTATTACCACCCATAACATATTTTCCAGACGGCACGGTCTGCCTCACAGGAAGTAGGTCCTGGGGTCGAGTCCCCTGTGCTTTAGGCTATTAGCACATTAGGCTAATTGGCTGTTCCAAATTGCCCCTAGGTGTGAGTGTGTGTGAATAGTTTTGTGTGTTGGCTTTGGATAAGCTCCAGCCTCCCCGCGACCCTGGTAGGATTAATCCCTGGATTAAGAGGGTTAGCGATAGAATGAAGTAATGTTTCTTTTTTATT
This sequence comes from Tandanus tandanus, assembly GCA_039654325.1. Classification (NCBI taxonomy): domain Eukaryota; kingdom Metazoa; phylum Chordata; class Actinopteri; order Siluriformes; family Plotosidae; genus Tandanus; species Tandanus tandanus. Next base: position 6,318,619 of record JBCNYH010000016.1, read on the forward strand.
TTAAATGGGGGGAAAGAATTACACGATTTATTTAATTATTATTATTTTTGGATTGGTTTCCTACTTGTGAGATTCAAAAATTCAAGCACCCTTCTGAGAACACAGCACCGGATATGAGGATTTGGGTAGAAAAGAGTGGAATATACAATTGCTGGTGTGTGTAGTGGCTAGCATGTCCGCCTCACACCAAGATGGTACTGGGTTCGATTCCCGTGCTTGGGTTTTTCTGCGTGGGGTTTGCATGTTCTCCCCGTGTTTGCATGGGTTTCCTCCAGGTACTCTGGTTTCCTCCCACAGTCCAAAGACCTGCATGATAGACTAATTGGCTGTTGCAAATTGTCCCTAGATGTGAATGTAAGTGTGAGTGGCTGTGTGTGTGTGTGTTGCACCTACGATGGTCTGGTGAGCTGTTCAGGGTGTACCCCGCCTTCGCCCAGAGTCGGCTGAGATAGGCTTCAGCCTACCTGCAACCCTGGTAGGATTAAGCGGTTAAGTGATGAGAGCGCACACACACACAGTGGGGAAATTTATTATTTGACCCCCTGCTGGATTTGATGGAGGAACAGGACAGTACAGACGGAGATGTTTGTTCCGAGCACACTGCGGAACTTCAGTGAAAACGTGTTTCTAGTCGGAAGCTTAGCGGTGTAACACAGGAGTCTCACGTGGGATGCAGTGTCATCGAGAGCCTGTTGCAGTTGCTTGTTATATTGATTTCCTTCACTGATTTTGTTATCGGAAGGTAATTTTGCTTGCCACTAGGCTTTCTGCTGATATAACTAACATAAATTAACCTTAATTAAACAATGCACACGTGGAAAATATATGTATAATTCAGCAGTATAATGTCCTGGAGCTCAGGTAGTTATCAGAAGCCTGAGAAAATGGAAAGAAAGAGGGATTTTAAGACAGTATGATGGCTTTGTTTGGGTTCTTTCAGGTTTTTACACCTTGTACACAGTTACTAAAGTAATATTGCGAGTTTATTGGATATTACCTTGTTCTGATGTACCTCATGTTCCCAGTCCTGGTCCTGGAGTACCTCCTGCCCTGCACCTTTTAGTGTTGTTCATCCTCCAACTCACACTCACACTTCAGCTCAAAAAGGGCTGAGTAGTAGAATCAGGTCTGTTAGTGTAGGGAATCTGAGAAAAGTGAGGAATAATCCCTATGGCCGGGTTCAGAGGCTTCCTTGTTCCCGAGAGTTATTTGTGAACCAATCTAAACCGATGTCATCATGCATAATCTGTCATGTGCTCCACAGCATGCCGAAAAAAGGTAGATCACCAATAACTTCCCCTGAGAAGAAGAGAAAGAAGGAGGAGGTGCCCCCTAAACACAGAGAGACAGACACCACCAGCCCCGAGTCCCCGCTGTGCTTCGACTCTCCAGCCAGTCTGTTCCAGAGTCTGATCTCACCCATGACTGTGGACGAGTTCTTCCGTGAGCACTGGGAGACAAAACCCCTGCTGCTGCAGAGATCAGACCCAGCGCTCGTGTCGTACTACCAGTCCCTCTTTCAGCTGTCAGATCTTAAACAGATCTGCGAGCAGGGCCTGGAGTATTCCAGAGACCTGAACGTTTTACGCTGCGTAAATGGTAACAAGGTGGTGATGAATAATGAGGGGCGAGTGAAATACAGCCGGCTGAGAAAGGATTTTAATCAGAAGAAAGTCACTGTCCAGTTCCACCAGCCGCAGAGGTTTAAGGTGGACTGTGAAGATTATGATCGCGTGAATTAATTATAAGGGTTAAATGTAGGAGAGGTGAAAGATCAAGCATTGCTGTGTGTGTGTGTGATTTGCAGGATGAGTTGTGGCACATTCAGGAGCGACTGGAGTGTTTCTTCGGGTCATTGGTCGGATCCAACGTCTACATCACACCGGAGGATTCTCAGGGTCTGCCGCCTCACTATGATGACGTGGAGGTAGTACTGAAGAACATGACCTCACTCTCTTTTTGACATTTGATTCATGGCGCTCTCTTTTTGAGCACCATGAAACTGAGCAGAGTTACAGAGAATGTAGTTCAGCTTCACTGCCGGGCAGCACGGTGGTGTAATGGTCCGCACGTCCGCCTCGGAGCAAGAAGGTCCTGGGTTCGAGTCCGCTCGTGTTTCTGTGTGGAGTTCGCGTGTTCTCCATGTGCTTGCGTGGGTTTCCTCCAGATACTCCGGTTTCCTCCCACAGTTCAAAGACATGCACATTAAACTAGTTGGCTGTTTCAGATTGCCCCTAGGTGTGAGTGTGAATGGCTGTGTGTGTGTGCTGCCCTGCAGTAGTCTGTCGAGCGGTTTAAGGTGTACTCTGTCTTTGTCCAGCGCCGGATGAGAGAGGCTCCATCCTCCCCGCGACCCAAGTAGGATTAAGCGGTTTGGCGAGTCAGTGAGTGAGGGAGAGAGTGAGAGAGTAATTCAGCTTCAGTGCTAATAAGAAATCTTTATCAGTTCCTTACATTTTTCACTCAAGCAGAAATTCCCTCGAATGAGTTGTAAAATGAGTACTATTGTAAGCAAATGTATGCTGTTGTAATATCGACAATATTCAGTGCCTAAAGGCGGAGCTCCGGATAGATGCTCATCCTTATTATTTAGGAAATAAATACATAAATAAATCTCCCGTGTTTCCCGACAATGGTCTGAAGCGAAAGAAGGAAAGGTTAACACTGAGTTTTCGTTTCACCGCCTCCCACTGATGTACGCCTTCATTTGCTTCACCTGTCTTGTTAGTTCAATTATCCGTTTAACGAGTTCATCTTCCGTGTTTCCGTTAATGTTTTGTGAAAGCTCGTCTACCTACTGAGTATTAATCTGATGCCCAAAGGTTTTATGTTTAGATTGAAATACAATACAATGCAACAAACAATGAATAAAACTCCCAGCAGTATTTGAAACGTAAAGAACTCTAACAGCGGGGTTATGATGTTTGTGTGTGGGTGTGTAAGCCCCCCATGGCTGTGTGTTCTGAGTACTTTCTGTCCCCGGTGTAGGTGTTTGTTCTGCAGTTGGAGGGTCAGAAGCACTGGCGCTTGTACGAACCAACTGTTCCACTGGCCCGTGAGTACAGCACAGAGCCAGAGGAGCGCATAGGAAAGCCCACTCATGACATCATACTGAAGGTAACGCCCACCATAGATAAGCAAGAACTCCCGGTCTCACCACATCAGAAACAGTGAAGTGTTAGCATAACTATACTGAGGTCCGACACTGACAGCACAGACAGCATGATTCAAGGTACTGAACTGTTCACTCTGCTCCCCTCTGCTGGTGGTGCAGTGAACTGCAGCGGTGTTCTGAGAACAAACTCAATATGATAGAAATAACATTCGTCTGATTCCTCTCTGTTAAATGTAATTCTTGCACTGATGGAATGAAATGTTTTTACACGGTATTATCGCCTAGCCTCTAAAGGAAAAAAATAATTTTATGTGTGTGTGTGTGTGTGTGTGTGTGTGTGTGTGTGTGTGTGTGTGTGTGTGTGGCCTAAGCATGTACAGTATATGATGCTTTATGAGTTTAATGAGCTTTCAGAACAGATGTATTTTATTTTGGGGAGTAGGGACTGTGTTACTTTAATTACTGTGTGTGTTGGGCAGAAGGTGGTTTTTTTTGTTGTTTTGTTTTGTTTTTTTTGGGGGGGTGGGGTGGGGGGGTAGTGGAGTTGAGATCCCTCCCCCCCATAGTAAATCTTGCAGACTGTCTGCAGCTCATTAGTGTTTCTCATTACAGTTGGGAAACACATTAGTCTTTGGTTTTTGCTTGAAAGAAAGTGCCTTTAATTATTGCAGCTATTATGGAGCTTCTTCCTTGCGCACACACTTTGCTCATGGCGTGTTCACAGTAATAATGAAAGTGTGTCTGATTAAATGCATTTTACGTAAAGATGCTGACTTGAGTGCAGACGTGTTTGAGATTCCTTGCCAGCTCTTTGCTGAAAGTGCTAGTGCAGGTCAGATAGAGTGCAGGACAAGTGTATAGACTGCGCCTCAGAGAACCTTCTGCACTGCAGTGTTGGGGTGTATTATACATCACCTACGCATCCTGCCCGATTTGCCCCAGGGACTGGGCTGCTACTTTCACTTTGTAGGAATGCAACAGCACTGTTTCTTTCTTTCAGATGACCACAATCCTGCAGGCACCATTTAAAGGCTTGGCATGTAAAAGAATGAAATGCTATTAGGGAGGACTGAAACATTCTGGAGACCAATGCAATACTGTAAATCTCCTTGCATCACATTTGTTAAGCCACTCTGTTTTTCTCTCCTGCAACTGTGCAACATTTTCAGCCTGAAACCAGTTAGCCATTTTTTTTAAACGAAGCTGTTGATTTTCCTTCTGAAGACATATTCCACAGCATTCAGAAAGTCATTACAGATAATGATGTATGAGAGCTGGAGGGCTGAATGCTGCAGCCAACAAACAGTCACTCAGGCATCTCAGTATCATCAACTGAGAATGTTTCTAGGGCTGATTATGGATGATAAAAATTACAGTTGCTCTAGAGTACCACTTTTTTGGAGTGATGTGTGGTGGGTGTTTGAACCTCTCAATATGCATTACACATTCTTGAGTTTTAATGTGATAAATGTGCAGCAGCAGGGAATTCATTAAATACATTTTCCCTTTAGCAGTAAACCCACAGAGACTTGATCCTGTAGCACTTTTTTTAACTTTTATTTAATTTCACTAATTTAACACAATTTCTTTTGCTCCATATTTACTGAGACTGAAAAAAATATTATTTTTTTTACATGTAGACTTATATAATACATATTATAATATTTCAATGACAGTACACACAATCTGACTGGTTAAAGTGGGGGCAATAACTTGCACATGGACCGGTGCCTATCTGACCAGCCGTTAGCTAGCTGCACTGTGTGCTATTATTTTTAGCGGCTTCCAGGAAAGCATTTAGCATTTTCTTAAAGAGAAAAGATATACAGGAAATATCCTAAGGAATAAACAGTTCACGAACTTGCACAAAGTACTTGCTGCTCATTGGTAAGCTCTTGTTCGGGAAGGGAAGGAAAACAAGCCAGAAGATACCAAAGCCTTCACAGACACAACTGAAGATGCCTAGTTTCATGTGAATATAAAAAGAGAGTCATTTTAAAATGCTATATAATAATCTACTTATATATACATCCAAAATTTAATAATGCAGTTTATACATATGAAAGTTAGTGGACACCTGACTACTGGGCCCATCTGAGTGTCTTCACCAAATTGTTGCCTCAAAGCTGGAAACCCAATTGTACAGCATGTCTTTATATGATGTAGCATTATATTCTTCCTTCACTGGTACTAAGAGGGATGACAGTGCCCCTGTGCACACAGCAAGGTCCAGGATGGAGACATGATTTACTGAGTTTGACCTCAACTCCACTGAAAATATTTGGGATGAACTGGAACACTGACTGCACCATAGAATTTCTCACCTGTCATGTGCCTGACTTTATTAATGCTCTTATGACTGCATGGGCAAAATCCCATGATCACATGCCAAAATTTAGTGAAAAATTTTAAAAGTTATTATAAAAGCAAAAATTAAATCTCCAATGGAATTAAAACACACACACACACACACACACACACACACACACACACACACACACACGGGTGTGATTGGTCAAGTGTTTGTGAACATTTGGCCATATGTAGCTTATGTTTATATGCAGGTCTTTCTTACCTTCTTCAAGGTTCAAGGTTTATATATATATAATTTATTTATTTATTTTTTCTGGTTGAGACACTTCTGGTTTGACTTGATGAATTGAGCAGAAATTTTCATTTAGCTATGCTTCAAACACTTTAAAACCAAGTACTAATCATGGTATAGAATAAAGGGTAGATGAATGATTGGATGGATAAATTACGGATGGATGGATGGACGTCAAACTAAATTAATGGTATTCCAACTAGCATGGAAAGAGAGTCTCCTTAACTATAAAAAAGCTCTTAGTGCT
>JBCNYH010000016.1:6339713-6349870 GCA_039654325.1 Tandanus tandanus
AAGTACTATTCAAGTATTTATTTCATGTAATATTGGATCATATTGATGAGAATAAGTAAACAAACAACAATACATAGAAATAACAAAAATAACAGTCTCTTTTATGAGAAAAAAAGTCAATATTTAGTGTGGCCACCCTTTACTTTGATTACAGTTACTTTTATTTCATTTGATTACATTAGCCATATTTTTACCTCAATATACTTGTCAGAATGATTTCTTTTGGTTCTTGTTGCCTACAATAGCATTGTTCAATACATTTTCACCAAAATATTATAGAGAAATAATTTTTTACTTATTTTTATTAGAAGCCCTTTTACACAAAGGTAGCGGTGTATAATCTTCACTGCAAATTGCTATACACACACACACACGTTATTTTAGATACATTGCTAATCCCATAAGGGGAAATTAGGCTCTTCATTTAAAATATCCAAAGCCATTAACATGAACAGGTTGGGGGATCCGAGCGTGCATTTTTTCCTAAACTGAATTACAGGTGAACACATATTGTAAGAAATTAATATCAATAAGTTGAGGATGTGTGTGCGTGTGTGTGTGTGAAATAAAGACAGTATGATTAATACACATTTTTTTGATAACTACTTTTCATAACAATTTTACCACAACCTTATTAAAAGTCATGTAAACCCAATATTAAAAAATTCACTAAGGCGACTGCTGTGAAGGTGACCCACATACAATCTCATCCAAGACCTTCCTGAGGGCAACCCATCCAAGAAATTTGGTGATCCTGTGTCATTTCCTTTCAAAGTTCTCACATTCGCAAGCCGAATATATAGAACAATTCACTAACTTGACTGCTGTGAACTGTGAAACTGGTAAGGTGACCCACATACAATCTCAACCATGACCTTCCTGAGGGAAACCCATCCACCAAATATGGTATTCTTATGTCATTTCCTTTCAGAGTAACAAGGCGAACAGAAGGATGGAACCCATTTCTATACTGCTTGCTCTACTTGCCTTCAGTGGCAGTGGAAGATAATTACCTGGCTACTTACCTTCTGGCTAATTCCTGATATTATTTATTTAAAAAAACAGGTTTGTTCATTTATTTGCTTGTTTGTTCATTTATTTATTTATTATTTGAGTTTACAGAAAATTTTGTGATAAATATCGTTATCATGGATATGAAATTAACTATATCGTGATATAATTATGAGGTTCTATGAGTTATGAGGTTCCATCCCATAAAGACCTAGCCACAGCTCACCTGTCTAAGTGGGTGGATGGAGCCGATGGTGTCCCAGCCACTGTAATCATTCCAACTTGGAAATTCGCCTGTCTGCAGCAGCAACTGACGCCCCTTAAACTGGCTGAATTCGTAAGCCACCCACCTGCAAGAGGAATTGGCAAACACAACCCTTTATCAACATATCAACTCAAATACAATTTTTTAAAAAAATATTAAGCAACAAAAGGTTAAGGGAGTTACAATCCACTGTTGACTCTAAGAGACTGTGTAAAGAAGTTGCTCATGGTCTCCATGGGTAATTCTGTCAAAGTCTCCAAACCCTCAAATGAGCTCAGTGAGTAAAGACTGATGGAGGGCTCCGAGAAGCTCTGTATGGGACAGTGCAGACAGGCTTATATTAGCAATCACCGCATGATGTAAAAAAGTCACCCGTTATGATTCCTGCATAAATTACATGCATGAATATTGTAATTTACTGTGAATGCTTCAGATTTTCAACTGACAACTGTCAGCATTTTGGTCAAAGACCACTAGTAACATTTAAAAATCAATTTGAATGGCAAGATATAAAAAAAATAAGACTTGCAGTTCAATTTAACAATAGTTATTATTAAACACAGGACATTCAAGAGCACTCCAAAATAGAAAAAAGTAGAAAAGGTTTCAAATAAATGTTTTATGAATCAAGGACTCACATATTGAATGGGTTTGAAGGATTTAATGGCTGTTGCCATGCAGCCGAAGGAGGTGAGGTCTGGATAAAGACCCTCTTCAAGGACAAACTGGTTACCACAGAAACCTCTTTCATCATACAGCAGCCACCTAAATATTGTAAACCAGGGAAACAGGGAGAGTCTAAATGCTTACTGTACCTGCTGGATTCCTGTAGCAGTTGAAGTGCACTGAACATGATGTTCAGGTCAGTGGAACATGGAGTGTCTTACCTGCCCTGAATGATTCGGAATGACGTGGGATTTAACATGCTACAATCCGCCACTTCGCTTTCAAATACTCTTCTCTCTCCCCTAAAGCATGGTTTACTGAACGCACCCACCTACATGCATTCACATACACAAGTGACATGTACAGAAGACTAAATCACAATGATTGAGCAATTACATGCTGGCATTAAGACAACTGTCAGCTATTAGTAGTTTCATCTCGTTTAGCCTGAGCTGTATTTTCATACATTTGGGATAATAATAAACATACCACAAACTTTGGATCCCGTTCTCCACAAAGCTCCTTAAAAAGACAAAAGTTAATATGGAATCAGTTGTGTTCATGTTGAGGCATGAGGAGAACAGCTTTTCTGATTTCTGCTGCTAAACATCAATTGCCAGCATTCCAGTGTGTACTTACCCTCCGTACAGGCCGGATGGAGAGAGGTAAACTCTGCCCATCTCCCCAGTCGAGTGATCCAGTATATTGGCCCTTCTCAAGTACACACTGTTCTCCTGTGAAATATCTCCCGCTGTACACTACCCACCTAAAATAATTTCAAATGATCTGGTTACACCCTACTCCACCACTGGAAACCTTAACAGTTCGCATAAGAATTCCACCTTATTCAGGCTTTACTACCACAGTGAATATGTATTAATATATATTACATGGGAATGGTGTGATTAGATTGGTTCACTATCTTGGGATAACAAAAAGTAGTATACTACATGGGAACAGCGCAATCTGATTGGTTCACCATCTAGGGGTTAACAGACATTATTGTTCATTCAACACATTTTCAGTGTATCTGGTGTCATATATGGATAAGTCAGCTCATAGAAAAATACCAAGAATTGTTTGATGGCTTTCTACCAATCAGAAACAAAGAAATATTTTTAAAGGATAATAATGTCTGTTAAGCCCTAGATGCTGAACCAATCAGATTGTGCTGTTCCCATCTAGTATACTGCTGTCTATTCAACATATCCCATCACTCACTAGCCAAACCACATAATCCTAGAGGGGAGGCTTTAGCCTATCTCAGCCGACACTGGGTGAAGGCATGGTACCCCCTGAACAGCTCACCAGACCATCGCAGGGCAACACACAACCATACAGATTCACATCCACACCTTGGGGCAATTTGGCCTGTGGGAGGAAACCGGAGTACCGGGAGGTCACCTATGCAAGCACGAGGAAAACACACAACTGCACACAGAAACGCCTTCGCGAAGCCCGGGACTCGAACCCAGGACCTTCTTGACGTGCTAACCACTATACCACCGTGCCGCCGGAATTAAACATGATGGCGTCATTTACCTGCAGACTAAAAAAAGCACCCTAACTAAAGAAAATACACAAGTGACAAATAACCTCTAGTAGCTGAATTGTCAGTAACAAATTCATTATATGTGGGAAGTGTTATACTACACAGCCTGTATAACAGGCCTTGGTGAATATACACGTAAACATTTTAAATATGTGACACAAAGCTTGACCATTACCCGTAAAGATATGCCATTAACATACTGGGGTCTGAGTGTGAAAACACTATAGGACTGTTTTCCTCAAGAGCACCAGGACTACATCATCCAATGGCAGCGAGCCCAGAATATTTCGGCACTCTCTCTAAACCACATAATATAAATACATTATAAATTGCTGACGAATAAAAAGTACCCGAATGTCTTACTCACACTCCACTTCTAACACAGATGGTGTTTGCTTCATTCACTAATCCAGTCTGCTGCAGGTCTGCCACATCCTGGTCCACAAGCTCAATCTGCTGTCCACAATTATTAAAGGACACTGCAGGCTCAATGAAATCCTAGAAGAACCACAACAGCATTTCCAACTTAGCAAAAGCACTTAATAACTCTCAGCAACCGTTATGCATAGCAAGAAACCAGTTTTTCCTAATCGATTTAAGTACAGAATTATGGAAAGAGTTCTCCAAAGTGTTTGGTTCCAGCTTGTAAATATCAGTGCTGAACAAGAAGCAACCATATCTCCTGGAACATTTCTATTAGAGACTAATGCCAGGATCAGGCTAGACCATTTTGACAGTTTTATCAGGGCCAACAAATTTCCAGTGTCAGACCTGAATACTGACGTCAGTCAACATGAGATTTATTTTAAAAAAAACAGCTTAACAACACCCCAACAATAAGTCTAGCATTTTAGAATTTTCTTGTCATATCTCGCAGAACGTGACAAATTCTACAACATTTCTTTATAGACAAGATTGATTCTTGACATGCAATAACGTGAATGATCCCAGCATACCCCTCACCTCATGCCTTTACCTAGAATTGCAATTCTCGGTAAAATTAAGCAAGATGGGGCCTAAGGGGTGAAAATGATATGCAGTTAGGTCATTAAGTATTTGAACTGTGTCAATTTTTGTAAATTTGTCTCTGTACACCACCAAAATGGATTTAAAATGAAGCAATCAAGATGTGATTAAAGTGTAGGCTTTCAAATGAAATTTAATGTGTTTAACAAAATAAACTGGCCAAACAAATACATTTAAGAATTGCTTTTAATACTTGGATAAAATTCCTTTGTAGACAATAACTGTCTGAAGTCTGGAACTCATAGACATTACCGAATACCAAGATTCCTCCTTTGAGATGCTTTGCCAGGCCTTTAGAGCAGCCGCCTTCAGTTGCTGCATGTTTGTGGGTCTTTCTGCCTTCAGTTTACAATCAGGTGACTGAGTTGACCATTCAAGAAGAGCCCAATTCTTTGCCTTAAGAAGACCTTGTGTTGCTTTGGGTATATTTTGGGTCATTATTTATCCGCACTGTAAATTGCCGTCTGATCATTTTTGCAGCATTTGACTGTATCTGAGCAGAGACCACCACTCTGTACACTTCAGAATCTTCCTGCTTCATTTATCAGCAGTTACCTCATCAATCAATACCAGTAACCCTGTTCCATAAGCAATCGTTCATTCCAATGCCATAACACTGCTTCCACCATGTTTGACAGATGATCAACACCAGTGGTTTCAACCTTCTCATAAACTCTTTGTATTTATATTCGTGATCATCTCTTGATTATAGACTTGGACAACGAAACACAACCAACTCCCCGAGAGTGGTTTTAAATTGGGTAGGTATTGTGAATGGGTGTTCCTTCACCAAAGAAACAATTCTGTGGTCATCGTTTTTAGTTGTCTTCTGTGGTCTTCCAGGCCTTCTAGTGCACCTGAGTTCACCAGTGTATTCCTTCTTTTAAGGACCGCACCAACGTATTGATTTAGCCACTTCTAAAGTTTTTGCTTTCTCTCTGATAGGTGTGTTTATATTTTATAATGATGGCCTTCTCGATTGCATTGACAAGCCTTTGGACCTTATATTGTGAGTTCCAGTGAACAGCTACAAAATGCAAATTCAACACTTGGAATCAACTCCAGGACTTTTATCTGCTTATTCGGTCATGAAATAACGACGGAGTAGGCCACAACTTGCTATGACACTGATATTGATACTTGCTTGTCATTAACTCTCCATTTATTTTTGTAAGTGTTAAAAGGTTAATACAATACTTTTGTTAAACCCCTTAAATGACAGCTGAATGTCAAGATTTCAATCACATGTTGAATCTTACTTCAAATCCCTCTGGTGGTGTACAGAAGCAAAATAACATGGCACTGAATGAAAATTATAGCACTGTCCAAATACCTATGGACCTAACTGTATCTCTTTTATCCCCATCTTTTCTCTTACCTGTTTCTTGTTTAATGCTGTCTACAGTGGCCATAGCAAACACTTCCTAGAGGTTATAACGTGCTGATTATTGAGAAATACAAGTGCGAGTTGAACAGTCAAATTCTTAGAGCCTTAAATTCAAAATGTGACCCACTTTTAGCTCCCACTACATGCACAAATATAACTTCTCTGAGACCGTGCATATTTGGAAGAACTTGAATAGTACCAACCCTGTTCCTGGACAGCTACCTACCCACAGCTTTCATCACCAACCAAAATCGAACACACCTCTTTTACCTGATCAGAAACTTCTTAGGCCAAAATCAGATGGTCAGGTGCGCATGATTAGGGTCGGAGCCAAAGTCTTCAGGAAGGTAGCTCTCAAGAAACAGGGATGGAGACCCCTGATGTACAGGAAATGGTAACAGATACAGGATGATATTAGACACATGTTCTCGAGCCCAAAGTAATTGGGGTACACTGCTGTGGGGATTGTGCTTATTGAGTAGCGCTTCTTAGGCTCAATAAAATAAAATAAAAAACTAAAAATGTTCAAGTCCACATCAGTTAGATTAGACACCTAACACATTTACAGTCAATACTGTGGAGGGATGTTATGTGGACGTGATAATGAGGAAGAAGATAAGGAGCAGGGGGGGAGAAAGGCTTAGTACAGAACGCTGCTCTGTTATTGTGAAAATATAATAGATTAGATGAAGCCAATTCTGCTGTCAAAAATATTATTTTTAAAATATTCTTTTAATTTAATGGATCATTAATACTTTAATATCTTCTTGCATGAAGTGAAGAAAAAACTCAGTTCAGTGGCACGATGCCCGATCAATGAGGCTAATCTATTTGTCTGACACTACTGAGGCTGGAGATGAACATGAAAACATTCCAGATTCTGCTGTAGACACCACATCCTCCATTAATGAATAGGAAAATAAGGAGCTTCCACACTGCACATGCTGTTTCTGGGATTTCAGCTGAGCCAAAAGCTTATTTTGGTGCATTTTAGAAATTGCTATAATCTTAAATAATGTAATATGATATACACATTTGCATGTTTATTACACTTACAGGGTTACCAGTATAGCGTAAGAAGCACTGAAGCTGGAAATTGAACTGGCAGCCTGTGTAGGGGTGTAAAATGAAGTGCGGTTTGAACCATTTGATAAACACTGATGTTGTGAACTTTTTTCCTTAATTATGGAAAAGATGACGAGTCCACTAGTATTTGGAAAATTACACGATCGATTAGCCAAAATTAGTATTCATGCATACATGTAGGTAAATACAACATAGTGTGTTCCTATGTATATGTGTGCACTCACAGCCTGCAGGAAGCGGCAGGATCTTAGAATATTTCCTGGTCCACTGAAGAGTGTGGTACAGTCGCTGTACTCGCCCTCCTCCAGCAAACATTGACGTCCTCTGTAGTTTTCAGAAGAGTAGCCCACCCACCTGCATCACAGTGCAATATCTGTAACCTTTGCCGCAATAGAGTATTCTGCTAAGCACAGAACATTGAGTATACACTGATCAGCCATAATATTAAAACCACCTGCCTATTACTGTGTAGGTCCTACTTGGGACACCAAAATGGTTCAAACCCACCAAAGCATAGACTCCACAGGACCTCTGAGGGTGTTCTGTGGTATCTGGCACAACGCAGTTCGCAAAGCAGTTGTAAGGTTGGGTCTCCATGGTTTGGAATTGTTTGTCCAGCACATCCCACAGGTGTTGAACTTGGGGGCCAGTTTTCCTCAAACCACTGCTGAACAGGACGCATTATCTGTTGTAGCAATTTGTTCTCTTCTGTGGATCAGGCCACATGGGACAGCCATCACTCCTCATGAGGTGCCCCATGAATCTGTTCCTGGTTCTCTGTGTGTCCCCCCTTGTACTACTTGTGGTAGGTACGAACCACTGCAGACCAGGACCACAACATAAGACCTGTGATTTTAGAGATGCTCTGGTCCAGTCATCCAGCCACGATAATTTGGCCCTTGTCAAAGTCACTCAGATCATTAGGTTTATCCATTTTATCTGCTTCCAACACATCAAATTTGAGAACTGACTGTTCACTTACCAGCTAATATGTAGGGCAGGGTTGGCACAGTGGTTAGTGCTCTGGATTACTGATCCAAAGATCGGGTGGTTCAAGCCCCAGTACCACAAAGCTACCTCTTTTGGGCCCTTGAGCAAGGCCCTTAACCCTCAATTGCTCAGTTGTATGAAAATGATAAATGTAAGTCACTCTGGATAAGGGTGTCAGTCAAATGCCATAAATGTAAATGTAATAATAAAGTTTCAATGTAATTCAGTGCTCACCTTTCACACACATCACAAAACACACTCATCATTAAAACATACAGCATTTTTTCTCTATAGAGATATTAAAGTATATATAAGAGTCATGGAAAAAGAGCCCTGACCCAGACTAATAAAAGTAACAGAAATAGAGAGCGTTAAAAAGACAAAGAAACTCATATCAGCCTCCTTCCACACCCAGTTACTAGAGACCACTGACAAAATCTGTTTAAACACACTCATTTAAACATACACGTGCCCTAGAGTGTGTTAACAGTTCCTGCTCTGTTTGCAGAAGGTGGAGAACAGGATTTGTTCAAGTTGCCCTAATGCCTCACTCACACACATACACAGAGAGAGAGAGAGAGAGAGAGAGAGAGAGAGAGAGAGAGAACGGTTTCCTTAGAAACCTCACCTTCATTAGAAAAGCATGTGAAGCAAATTTACAGTAGCAGAGCCATTAGCACTTTTGCGTTTGCTGAAACATTGTGTTTGTAATACTCACACTCCTCCAGTGACTCGTAGAGAGGAGACGCATTCTACTCCGTCAGCAGTTTTTAGGCTGGGTGTGTTCTCCAGTAGCTCCTTGCACTGACCCTGAAAGTGTGGCTTCTCATACATCACAATCTACGCAAAGACACAGGAGAACATCCATCCTCACTGAAATGCACACAGTCACATTACATCTGCAGTATAAATGTGTCCCTGAGAGCACCAAATATCTTTGTACAGCACTGCCAGGTACATACATACATACATAAAGTGTACACACATATACGCACACAGGCTGTGTTTCTGGTACTGGGGATTTACAAATTTACTAGTTTGTGAAATATATGCTTTAAGCAGATTTGGCAACCCTGACCAAAACTTTATACCAATACTGCCAAATTGTTTAATCCTACTAGGGTCAAAGGGAATCTGAGCTGACATTGGGCAGGGCCATCACACACAGACAACAATTCACACTTAGAGGCAATTTGAAACAGCCAATTAGCCTAACATGCATGTCTTTGAACTGTGAAAGGGAAACAGAGTACCAGAAGGAAACCCACGCAAACACAAGGAGAACACACAAACTCCACACAGAAACACCCCAGCCTGGGACTTGAACCTAGGACCTTCTTGCTGTGAGGCGGACGTGCTAACCATTATGCCATCATGCCAACCGCTCACCAAAACTGGTCGTTTTAAATAGTGAGAAAGTTGGACAATGCATTTGCAAGGGTTTCTGCGTTGCCACATTTCTATTGTTAGCTATTGTAAATTATGCAACCACTGTGCATCTTTCAATGTTAATTTTAACAATTATAGTAATGTTAATGGCACGCCTGGATTAGGCCTTGTTGTTTTTCTTACCTTTGGATCCAAAGGTCTTCGGACTCTCAGACCTCCCTACAGGCAGAATAAATGGGAAATGGAAGAGATTTATGTGCAGTTTTAGCTGTTCATTGGACAGCAATGCAAGGCCAGACCACTAACATATCCACAGGTACAAAACTTACAGAAACAGCACGTTCATTGTCTTGCAGAGTTTACTGAAGTATGTTATTATGCAGGAACACCAATAAATTACTGGTTTAAATACTAAACTAATGGTGCTGTGATGTAATGAATCTGTGTTGTAATTTTATCTACAAAGGCAGATGTGGGGTCAGTGTAAATGCCAGGGGTGAGAAAGGCTAATGCAGCCGCACCATTCTCAGTGGACGCAGTGACCGAACACAGGAGATGGGAACATTCTGTAGAACAGGGGTGGTCAGTCCTCCAGCTTCCAGAAACGTGTGATTTCCTGTGAATCCAGCACCATCATAGGCCACCCAGCTATGAATAAAAAAAAGACCATAACTGGCTTAATGTCAGGAAAGCAGCTTTCCTGCCAACTGCTGAAGCGCACACACACACACACACACACACACACACACACACACACACACACACACACACACACACACACACAC
>JBCNYH010000016.1:6514865-6530576 GCA_039654325.1 Tandanus tandanus
AATTACATTAGTGTATATTACATTTACGGGAATGGTGTGATCTTATTGGTTCACTATCAGGGGATTGTAAAAAATTATCCTGTGTGGATAACGCTTAGTAAAATGACTCACACTCACAGGCTGTCAGACACTTCGAGCAGGCAGCGTTATCATTACCACGCTTTAAAAGTGGAAAAAAGAAACCATAAAAATACTGTTTATAGTTTGTTTTTCTTTTGTTTCCATATACTATATATTAAAACTTTTATTTAGCATAAAAACACACATTTACGCAGTGCAGGTTACTTACGTTTCCATGTAGTATATACTAAACTCTGAATAAATAGGGTATAAACAGACACCATTGGCTACAACGAGTTTTCTTCTGCTCTGAATATGCAGAGCACACCTCACCTGCCTCTGTAATGAGTAAAATATGTGACCCATCACAGTAAAGGGGGTATTAAGTCAGAAATTATTAATTTTGAGTTATTGGTACCATACCAATTGATATTCAGCTTTAAAATAATACCAAATTTTCTAACATCTGTTGCTAGTTTTGGAGTAAATAACCAACACCCGCCAGACATTTTCAGCCTTTTAAGCTGCAACTCTGGAGAAAATCACATTTAAAGTTCAACAAAGTATTTAATCTTTTCCAACTTAATACCCACTTTGCTGTGAGGAGTCACATATATCAAAATAAACTAGAGAGATGTTGAATTACTTAGCTTTTCTTTGCGTTTCTGTGTAGTATGTACTATAATTCTCAGAGAGTTAAAGAAACAGAGCTCAGGTGGCTGTCATGATAAAAAAAACAATGTAATAAATCATAGAAAAAAATTAAATTTGAGGGTTTTTTTTTAATGCTCCCGTGTAGTATAAACTAAAACAATGTTTCAGCTCAAACTTGGTGGAGGTTGCTCAACTGAATGGTCAGCAACATCCATCTAACTTCGGCACATAGTAGTTAAATATAGTGAGTTGGATGTGAAATAATAAGGGAATAAGGGTTAACAGCTTGAAGTCTAACACTTAAATACATCAACATGATCTTCGTGTCATGTTGAGTTTATCACCTAAATATGTGTTATAAGCTTGAACGACTCCGCCGACTTGATCCAAATAGAGAAAGAGATCCAGTTGAGTGCAGAAGTTTGAAATTTAGAGAAAATAAACTTTTCTTTAGATCAAAACCACACAGTGAGCTGTTGATTGGAAGCCACAGCTCTGAACAGCTGATAACGGCTGGATGCAGAAGTTTACACACATCTTATAACTTTTAACACATTCAAAAGTGTATGATTAAATATCGGGCAGCACGGTGGTGCAGTGGTTAGTATGTCCGCCTCACAGCAAGAAGGTCCTGGGTTCAAGTCCTGGGCTCGGCGAGGGTGTTTCTGTGTGGAGTTTGCATGTTCTCCCCGTGCTTGTGTGGGTTCCCTCTGGGTACTCCGGTTTCCTCCCAGAGCCCAAAGACATTCACATTAGGCTAAATGGCTGTTCCAAATTGCCCCTAGGTGTTACTGTGAATGACTGTGTGTGCCTTGTGTGTGCATTGGCCCTGCAATGGTCTGGAGAAGTGTTAAGGGATTACCCTGCCTTTACCAGTGTCGGGTGAGATCCGGTTACTAGCTGTCCAGGCATCCAACCTTCCTACCCTTGTAGGAGTACGGAGTTTGGCAAATGAGTGAGTAGTTGGTTAGATATAATTTTTTATTGAAACTGTCTGATGTAAATGCTGACTAATTAACTAAGATGAATTGATGACTATTTTGAATTTATTGATTTATTTATTAGTATTCCTTACCTGCCTAAATGAGGAACGTATAATCATTTAAATGGAGCGTATCAGCAATGCTTCAGCTTTGTAGTAAATATAATTACAAAGTTACTGTAATTTTTTAGCCCTTTTGTTATATTTTTTATCCAAATGAGCGTATAGTGTACTGAGATTTCCACCAGAACCCATGGAGTAGCGTAAAGATTCACACCAAACTACGTCAGCTGACACAGAATAAGAGTTCAGAGCTGTGATTAGCCATTTATAAACCTGTTAAGCTCATTAGCATAATTACAGGCCAGAGGCTAGTGGTGTATCTGCAGCACTCTTACATGCAGTTTATTTAAAAGCCCACACAAAATCAATATACACGATCGATTTTCTCCAATGTCCGGTTCTGTAAAGGTCAATGGAGCTAAAGGTCTGTGCAGAAGGTTAAACAGATGCCAGCCACTCGACACCCGCTCTGTTTGTTTATGACGGGTTATCTGCAATGGTGGCGGCGGCCGCCGACCCCTCACCTGTCTGCAGGAGGGACGAGGACAGAGGGGCAGGACAGGACAAGGGTGGACAGGTGAGGGCAGGAGAGGTGAGCAGACTGATTGAAGAGCCTCTGTGAAGTCCTGGAGATGGACAGATAGCCAGGTGACCATTTCACTTCTAGTCTGAGTTCAAGAGGTGAACCGAATGGTTGTGTGTGTGTGTTGCCCCGCAATGCTCTGGCGAGCTGTTCAGGGTGTACCAGCTCGGTTAAGCTGTTTGGGAAATGAATAAATGACACCAAAGGAGACGACACTTCAAACAGCTTTTGCACAGAAATAAAGTTTTAAATCGTTTTTAATGCAAATTAATGAGCAAACAAACCTAAATACACTTTGAGCTAAAACTACAGAACACATTATTTATTTATTTGGGGGTGGGGGAAGGGGGGTTGTGGGGTGTCCAAAAGTTCCCAGTGCTTTTACACCCTAACTTTTACTTCCTTTCAGTCAGACTGTGAAAAGTCTCTTCTACCTGGCTAGTTGTCAGGCTCCACCTCAGAGGCTCATGTGTTTACCATACCTTACGCTCAGGGTTCACCCTAAAGTCAAATGTCTATCCTGTCATGAGTGAGTGATGGAAAAGGTGCATCTAAAACCTCAGCAAACTCCAAAAGCCAGGACCGATGAAAAGCCTCCTGGATACTGGGCATCTATATGGATCAATGCAGATCAGAAATTTGGAGACATGAGGCATCATGCACGGACACCGCCGGGGTCTGGGGTCTCAGAGTTCACTGGGTGTGAGGTAGAACCGATGGTTGACTTCACTAATGGACAGATCTCTCAGTCGAGGAATGGCCCCTTTCTGGCCTGGATCCTGAAGCTGAGCCTTAGCAAAATAATCTAAAGGAGTACAAAATGAAATGATACCAGACAGATTATATTAGTTCAATGTGTTATATATTTAGGGGACAGCTAAATATTTGCAACCTATTTGAAAGGCGTTTCTGTGTGGAGTTTGCATGTTCTCCCTGTGCCTGCATATCCTTGCGTTCCTCTGGGTACACCGGTTTCCTCCTACAGTCCAAAGACATGCATTAGGCTCATTGGCTGTTCCAAATTGCCCCCATGTGTGAAGGTGAGTGTGAATGGTTGTGTGTAATGACTCTGTGATGACCTGGCAAGCTATTTAGGGTGTGCCCAATCTTTGCCAAGAGTCGGCTGTGATAGGCTCCAGCCTCCCCATGCCCCTAATCAAGGATTAAGCAGTTTGGCAAATGGATGGATGATGGGATGGACAGTGACAAATTAAATTTCGTAAATAAATAATAAACATTAAAAAAAGAAATAAACAAATATTATTACATTATTACTTTTTAAATTTTTTTTTTTTTTAACCAAATTATGATTTTTATTTTAATGTTGGAGCCACAAGCTAATATTTCAAGACCAGAGAATAAGTATTATAATTTTGTGGCCACCACTCATCACGTCATGGCTACATATTGTGGAACCAGAACCTAAATTTTTTTGCTGGTTTTTACTAAATAATTAAACAGAAGTCATGTACTTCTGTTTAATTATTTAGTAAAAACCAGCAAAAAAATATTCACTGTGAGAATTTGCTTAAGGTGTCATGGGATGATGGCGACACGTCCACCTCACAGCAAGGAGGTCGTGGGTTTGAGTCCTGGGCGTTTCTGTGTGGAGTTTGCATGTTCTCCCTATGCTTTCATGGGTTTACCCCAGGTACTCTGGTTTCCTCCCACAGCCCGAAGACGTGTACATTGGGATAACTGGCTGTTCCAAATTGCCCCTAGGTGTGAGTGTGAACAGTAGTATGTCAGTGTTGGCCCTGTGATGGATCGGCGAGCTGTTCAGGGTGTACCCTGCCTTCACCCAGAGTCAGATGACAGGCTTCAGCCTCCCCTCAACCCTGGTAGGATTAAGCGGTTTGGAAAATGAATGTTGTGGGATGATGGTATGTATTTATGAGCCATTCCAAGATAAAATATAGAGCTTCAGCTTCAGACTATCAGGGCATAAAAATGTGTACCCTGTTGTGGTTGAGAATTGGTTACGGCCAAGGAAGAAAATGGGGTTAAAAATATTGTGAGCTTAATACATCCACATTTTAACCCTCGGTTACAAGTTGACATGACTTGTGGTACCAGTGTACTGATTAATGATTAGTTAGTTATACAGACAGGACAAGATGACCGTGACTGATACTGTAAGACTGAGATGTATAAATCTGTTCCATTATAAAGGTTATCAAGCTTGGGCTCTACTTATGTTCTCTACATGACCATCCATTACACGTTCACTTTAAAACAAAGTGCTTCAAGATGGCCAGCTGAGGTCTGGTGAACTCTGTTATCTTATCCTTAAATAAATAAACAGTGGAATGAAATGTTGCGCCTCAGCGGCCGCCGTATCACATTCAGCACAGTGTAGATGCTCTGTATGTAAGGCAGAGTGATGGTGTCGGATAGAAACAACGTACAAACCAACAGGGCTGTAGTTAAACGAACGGCGACGCACAACCAATAAACACCCAGAAATGTTTCACATGTGACCTACGTACAGCCCACGTTACCTCCTTCAGAACTGATATAAAGTTATTTGACATGTAACCAATACACTGGTGCTTAAAAGTTTGTGAACCCTTTAAAACCTTTTGTATGATCCAGATAAAGAGAACCTAATTAAACACTCCATCATTTGCCGAACCGATTAATCCTTCTAGGACTGCGGCGAGGCTGTAGTCTATCTCAGCCGTCACTGAGTGAAGGCAGGGTACACCCTGAACAGCTCGCTAGACCATCGCACAGCCAACACGCACAACTATTCACACTCACTCTCACACCTCGAGGCAATTTGGAGCAGCCAGTTATCCTAATGTGCATGTCTTTGGACTGTAGGAGGAAACCGGAGTACCCGGAGGAAACCCACAAAAGCAAGTTGATAAACTAGTTTTCATGTTAAACTATAGTAAAGGGATTCCGTTTTGAGTCAGGTTCCTCTCAAGGTTTCTTCCTCGTGTCGACTTAGGGAGTGTTTCCTTGCCACCATTGCTACAGGTTTGTTTATTAAGGATGTATCATAATTTTAAATTCTTTAACAAATTTGATCTTACTACGTAAAGCCGTTCTGTGCCAATTTCAATTATAAAAAGTGAAACACAAATAAAACTGAATTGAACTGAATCAAATTATAAGTAAAACCTAGATAATAAAGTGTTATGGGGGATTTAGTTCCCAAAAATGTCCTACCCGTGACAAAAAAATAAATAAAAAAATACTGCGGAAAGCCCCTTAGATGATATAAAACATTTTCAAATTGCTGCAATCAACACGCAGGCCTATGCTTTGCATAGTTGCATCATCCAGGACAGTACAAGCTATCTGGTGAAGAGGTAAAGAAAAATGAATAATGCTTTTTTCAACTGTAACACTAACATATCGTAATGTTAAAACTAGCATAACACTTAACTAGCATGGTTAGAGCTGCCTGATAGGGGTAGAATATGTCCTTTGGAAGAATTGTCCAGTAGCTTTCGATGGTTTTAACACATGAACACGATTCTGGCACAGAAAAATATTGGGCTACGTAGGTCTTGCAGTGGAGGAGCTCCATACTTATGCAAATGCCGTAAGGCCATGAGCTTGATTTAGAAATTAATAAAGGGACAGTGGTACATTATGAGCTACGTTTTGTACTTGAATTGTAAACATAATATATAATTTAATTATTATTATTATATATTATTACTGTAAAAGTAAAATAAAAATGGAAGACTCCATAGAAAATAAATCACATCATTCTGATATAAAGAAACACAACAAGGAGTCTAAACCCCAGGAGCCAGTGCATTACTTACAATTATGAAGCCAGAATACATATAATCATACAGAGACATGGTGTCTTACCCGTGACGTTGTCCACAGAACACAGAGGAGCTGTGTTTATCATATTGACTCCAAACAGCGCCACAAAACACGTTGTTAAAGCCACTAGCAGATAAATTGGCAAGGCAAGAGCCCAGTACCTGGAGAACACAGAGTCATTTTTACTATATTGTACTTTCAGTACACGTATCGAGTGTCACCTTTAACTGCAATCATTTGTAAATTAAGCATCTGCTGATATAATATAGTTTAGTATATATTCTTAAATGTTGAGGATGGAACTGCCTGGTAGGAGGAGAAGAGGAAGGATAAAGAGGAGAGTTATGTATGTGAGGGACGACATGCAGGTTTTTGATGTGACGGAGAGGGATGCAGAGGACGGAGCGAGATGGAGAAGGATGATCCGCTGTGGCGACCCCTATCCTATCGAGAGCAGCCGAAAGGAGATGAAGAATGTACTACATGAGAACAACATGACCTAGCTGATTCACTATCTCGGGATAATGAACATGATCCACCTCTTATACTCGGAATAAAGCTCGAACCAAAATAGCAGACAGAAACTGACGGTTTGTCAGTCACGGATTGTGAAATCTGACACTCAATAACATGCCGGCCCAAAAAAATACAAAGAAAGCTATGCAATGTTTTACCAAAGTTAACAAAAACTTTGAATGAGCTTCATGAATGCCATAATAATGCATGCATGGCCATTGCCACTCTTTAAAAATATAAAAGTAAACCATAAAATCTTGATTTATTGTGGTTTTTCTTATGTTCCCATGTAGAATATATGCGATTTATATACAGGGTGACCCAAAAAACCTCCCATATTTCAAAGTTAGATTAAAAAAAAGTTAAAGATGATCAAATTATTATTTGCACACATGAAACTACAGTTGGTAGCCCAACCCTAATATGAACACGTTGAGCTTGAAGAACTTGATGAATCCTGACCACACCCCTTGTGATTTTTTTCTGCGGTGCTACCTTAAATCACGAGTGTATTCTCATCCACCCCAAACTCTTGAAGCCCTTAAGGTTGCTATTCTGCAGGAGATAGCCGCGGTTCCACCCGACACCACCCATTAAGTCATGCCAGCTTTCAGAAATCACCTTCAATAGTGTATAAACAATGACGGCCATCATTTGGAGGATCATCTTTAAATCATGATGAATAAAAAACTGAATTGAATGAAGTTTCATGTGTGAAAATAATAATTTGATTTAACTTGGAAGGTTTTGACAAGGTGCTATTAACCTGAAGAGTGAGTTAGGCCGCCTCCAAATGTGTGTAAAGAGGAGGGAACATCGCACGTCACGGATAGGGCATGTGCATGCTTATGCTTCTCCCTGGTTGGTGGCGGTTGTATATATGTTATAGGGAGCCAACATTTGACGGGTGGGAATTGGATACGGATAAAATTGGGTGAGTAAAAAATGGGGGAAAACTTATATATATATATAAATCTTACACAGTGGTGGGTGTTTACTCTTATAGTGCATTGACATGATATTAGATGGGCAATAAAACTACTAAGGCTGGGTAATGCATTATATCTCATCAATGGCGCAATAACACCAGTGTAGGGCAATCTGTTTTGGGTGTGACACTCGGGTAAATGTCATGTTGCCTCTGAATACCAAAAAATAAATAAAAAATAGGAAAACAAACAATCAAACACCAAAAAAAAAATAAACCCTTGCAACCTATTTATTTCACCAAGCAAACAAAAAACAAAACAAAAAATAAACAAATAAGGCACTAAACTTCCAATGTCATCTGTCCTTGTGTGTGGGGTTTGCATTTTAACGGGACACTGTATGCTTTATAAATGTAGTTTTTATTTCTCCTCCAAAGGCAACAGACAGATCAGTGGATAAGGACAGTATCACATTTGAGTCCAGCACCAACCCTGATATGAACCCAGTGAGTATCTAATATTATGGTAATAATATCACACACCCACATATTAAAGAGACACACCACTTCATTCTCATTTATACTAGGTTACCCAATAACAAGGTGCACATACTTCTGAGGCCAATACGTTAATCCAGCAGTGTGGAGCCAGGTCTCAGGAACATAAGCCCAAACTAAATAAAGCACTGGATAACAGAGAAACACACACAGCAAATAAATAAATAAATATATATCTATAAAGTTTCATACACAGAATTTAGACGTAAAGACATTGAGGCACTTACAAAAAGCAAACTGGGAGCCCAGGAAGAGGACAAAGCCATAGATTGCCCTTTCAGGAAGAGGTGAGGGAGAATTTTCTACCATCATGAACATCAGTGAATCAAAGTAAACAGTAATTCAGGTAACTAGCTAGCATTGTACCAGTGTAGATTTACTACTGCTAAAACCCTTAAAACCCTTTCCTAACTGCTATATAAATATAAAAATTATGTTAAATCGCTATATTCTTGTGCTAAGAATCTACTTAAAGTCAAATTTAAATTCACTGTATGCCAAATTTTACATAAACACCATAAACACAGCACTTCCCTGTATCAAGTTCACTTGTTTGGCTTTTGCTGCTGTTCAGAGTCTTTCAGTGCTGCTTACTGCCACCCGTCGGTTTGGATCGGTACTGCAAGTTACACCCTCATGTCTCACGCACTCATTGCTGAACAGCTTGATCCTATTGGAGTTCCCTTGGAGGCCTATCTCAGCCGACACCGGGCGAAGGAGGGGTACACCCTGAACAGCTTGCCAGACCATTGCAGGGCAACACACACACACACACACACACACACACACACAGCCATCCACACTCACACTCACACCTAGGGGCAATTTGGAACAGCCATTTAGTCTAATGAGCATGTGTTTGGATTGTGGGAGGAAACCCGAGTACCCAGATGAATCCCATGCAAGTACAAGGAGAACATGCAAACTCCACACAGATACGCCCTCGCCGAGAGAGATAGAGAGATAGAGAGAATAAATGAACGAATGAAAGAAAGAAAGAAAGAAAGAAAGAAAGAGGGACTCGCACTTTACTGCTCAGTATCGACTCTCACTCGGATCAGAGAGGGTTATATGTTTGTGCACTTATGGAAATTAAATCAAACTTAAACTCTACAGAACAAACAAGAACACGTTTTATTTCAGTGTTTTTATTTAAATGTATCATTCAGATGTTTGTGTTTATTTTTATTTCCCCTTGCTTCTACTCTCAGAAGAATAAATCAGTCGGAAGCAGAAGTTGTGTAATGTCAGCTCATCGCCTGTAGGTGTCGCTCATCTGTTTCTGGTACAAAGTCCAAGCACTGACTCATGTGGCCGAATAAAAGGACGTGTCTTTTTTGATGTTTATGAAAAATCTTCCTCAGCTCAGAGAAGGAACGATGGAAAGGTTAGTGATCTCAATATTACACCCAGACTCTTTTTCTCTGGATAAATGATCATGATAGGAGGTTGGGGATCACATGGATGATGTCTTTTCTGTGATATTTCTGAATAAGTCCTGGCTGGGCCGAGCTGCTCCTCTAGCTGTGGCTAACTAGGTTAGCATTTGCTTTGTTTACTGAAGTTCAGTACATTTAGACTAATTTACAACCTGTCAGGGTGATGGACCACAGCGTTCTTCTTTCTGTTTATTCTTTAAATATGATGTGATTCTTTGTCCTGCGTTTCAGTTTCAGTGTAAATAATTCCTGAATCACATTTCAGTGGTAAACAGTAAGAGGTTATGATGTGAGAGGAGTTAGTGTACTTTACAGTAGAACCCCAGAGGATTATGGGAAATGACTGATGCTTCCTTTCACCACTTCTGTATAAAACTGTTTACTGAACTCTGTACGATGGTGAAGGACATTAAGGCACATTACTGAGTGTGTAGAGGAACTGGGTGTTTTAGGAAGTGGTGTTTGATTTGGGGTTGTAATACACACTGCAGTTGTGTGTGTGTGGTCTTAGCCAAACAAGGAGAGCTGGTTGGTTCAGAAAGTTCATTTCTACCCTTTTTTTTTTTGTTGCACTCATTCACCGAAGTGCTTAATCCTGTTAGGGTCACAGGGAGGCTGGAGCCTATCTCAGCCGACACTGGTTGAAGGTGGGGTACAACCTGATCCGCTCGCCAGACCTCGTCACACCTAGGGGCAATTTAGAGCAGCCATTTAGCCTAATGTGCATGTCTTTGGTCTGTGGGAGGAAACCGGAGCACCCAGAAGAAACCCACACAAGCACTGGTAGAACATTCAAACTCTACACAGAAACACCCGGGACTCGAGATCAGGACCTTCTTGCTGTGAGGTGGACATGCTAACCACTGTGCTAAATACTAATTCTTGATATTTAGGCTCTTTGCTTCTCAAGGCCATGACCCCGGCTCTTTACCGTGGTTGAAATAAGCCTTGGTTTGATTTCTTGATGATTATTCATAGGAAACGTTTCTGTCGAAGTGAGAAATTGTTTTTCATACATTTTGCATTTTAGTTGTTTTTTTTATTTTTTTTTATTTTTTTAATTAATTAATTTTTATTATTTTAAATTTTTTTAGGAAATGTGATCTTTTGTTTTTAAAAATCTGTATTTGTTCTGTTTAAGATGTGAGCTGTTCGAGTCTGAAGATTCTGACATCGAGGATGAGGAGGATATCACCCGACACAAGACTAAAATTGTACGATGAAAAACTATTTGAATAAAATAGAAGTCCGGAATCCCCCTGATCATTACAATATTCTTTGTTCTTCTTTTTTTCCTGTCTAGATTTATTCGGATAGATTTCCATACATCCACATGGAGCCGCCTGGTAATTATTTCACTATTACCACATCCGTTTGATCTGTGAGCAGTACCACTGTCATTTCACTTCACCTCATTTGGGTTGCTTTGAATAAAAGACGATTTTTTTTCTCCCCTGTGTGTTTAGACATTTTGTACGAGCGGTGGGGGAGAATTAATCCTGAGCTGAAAAGAGAGGCGGGACACTTGCTGCATATCTCAGTGTTCTGGTGGCACATTCTTTACCGACAACAGGACAACCACAGCACTACAGCCTGGGCTGTGAACACGGGCTTGTTGGACTCACAGTGAGTGTTCCATCTGTCATATAAACCTGTACGCTGTCACTGGTACATACCTGAACCTGGAAATGTTGGCGTGACTCCTGTATTGATATAACACAATCTACTCATGGAATAATTCTACTCTGAAAAGAGACGGTGACTCAGTGCTGCAGGCTGATGTCTCAATAAAAGTGCCTGTTTGCTTTACATGAATATATGTTTTAGGCAAGAGGTATGTTGGCATGATGTCATTTTTCCTCAAATTACCATGTGCAACTGGTTTTCCAACATTGTAAATTCCTTTGCAGTTTTCAACAATATATGACACTGCATAAAAAACACCTGCATTCTTAATGGTATTAAAAGGCAGCACGTGGTGCCTTAGGATCAGATATATAATAATAAACAGGTACTGTATGCTTGAGCGTGTACAAAAAGAGCACAGACTGAAAGCTAAGGCATTCAGTTAGAAACATTCCGAGTTAATATGAATGCCTTGAAAGTGACAAACAAGAAGAAGGAAATCAAATGAAAACAGTAGCCCTGGGGGTCAAGGTGTTGCGTCTCACACGTGTTTCAGAAAATAAGCTCATCTGGATTCATGGGATCATAAAGGGGATGATGATGATGGTGAAAATAAACATCCATTCAATGTACTGACCTTGGTTGGACTTGATGGTATGCAGCTGAAGAAGAGTAATTTATGATCTCAATATAAAGATTTATTATATAGATTTTTTTTGAAGGGAAATGAAAGAAAAGCCTTCCATGAAAACTCTATTACACTTGAACAGATGTGTATTTTCATTATCAGGTGGTTTTTACTTACATTTTCATGTTATAAGTCTGCTGAAATCTGTTTGATAGTTTGCCAGTTTGAAAAGACAGCCGTTTCACTCTTGCTAGAATAGGACATGAATCACCCAGGTCATATAAGGCAAGTGAATGGCAATAATAACAGTATACAGATATTAAACTAACAAATCAGATGTAAACTTCCGAACTCACAAATACAATTCATACACGATTTCTTTTACAAACAAACAAGTGTGCGCTGGAACATATAAAAGAAGGAGTACCGAGCGATGTTTTCATATGCAAATTAGTTTTGTGTTGCCGATGAGGACGAGATGATCATGTCACTTTTTGCAGTGCAATGGCATGCCCCTGTGTATGGGGTGGTTGAGTGAGGTTTTTTTTTATTTTTTTATTTTTTTTTAAATCTCTACTTGAATAAAAGGTTCATAAAACTGCAAAGTTTAACAGAAATAAACTATGCATGCAAGCTTTTATTAAGTTTTTTCTTTTTACTCTTATCGATGTGTTTTTTTTGTCATTAGGGGTTTAAATCTAAATCTACATCTGGGTTTTCTGCGTGATCTCGCCTAAAGCACCACTCACACTTTCCCAGATAGTGTAAACAGATGTTTGATGGATTGAAACTTTAGAAACTTTGCCCAAGAAAATAATCTGGTGGTGATGATGGTACCCAGTGAAGACTCGTTACAGTATACTAGTTATGGTAGCAGACCCCTGTTATACACATCCGTTATTTATCAGTTCCCATGCGTTCCTTGTCAGTAATCAGCCGATAAATATACGGTTTATGTCCGGCACTACAACATCAACCTGTATTCGAACTTGCGATCTCCAGGTTGATGGTCATGCACCACTTGGGAGCCTGAGGATGATAATTATGCAAATCATATCCTTTAGTGACCGGCTCACTACTTTTCACTACCATCAGCTGAGGGAATATCTCATTAGGTCGGTGCTTATTCCTACAGGAAAGGTCACGAAATGTGACGAATCTGTGCCACTGTTGTTAATGTTTCTGAAGGAAATTAAAACACTGCAGTTTTATCAGATGCATGATAACTGAAGAATCAGGAGACTAAGAGCCATCTCATAATATAAAGAGATGCTTTATTGTGTGCATGAAGGCAATCTGGACCTTTTATAGTCTAAACACATGCGGGGTGTGTAAGTGCAGGAAGGGACCTGCAAGGTCATGGAGATCATTTGTAGGATTAAAAAACACTGATAGATAGAATTAAAAACATGGGCGAGTACAGAAGGTTATGACCAGAGAACCAGATGTGTATATCAGAGGTGAAGACTACATTTAAACCATTCAAAATGAGCACTCACGCACACACACACACACACACACACTCAGAACAGTGGGCAGCCGTATTGCATCGCCCAGAGAGCAGTTGGGGGTTAGTCGCCTTGCTCAAGTGTACTTCAGCCATGAAGGTGTTGCTCACTACCCCTGCCGACACGCACTATTCCTGCCGGTTCAGGAGTTCCAGCGACCTTTTGGTCCCAAACCCTCTTCTCTAACCATTAAGCCACGGCTGCCCCCAATTACCTATAAAATGTCTGGTGGAGCGAATACACGCGTTCACTAAATTCACGCGTGGTACCAACTGGCGTATATAACGTCGCATGCAACTCGTAAATTTTACTTTTGGTGGGAAAACTATGCAAAATTTAAAAACGTACCTCTTCAGAGTCTTCGGACACATGCATGCTGTTTTAGTTTAGGACGAAGTTGCACTTCTAATTATCTAAACATATGATTCAGCTATGGACAGCCAAACACACACAATTTCCTAAGGAATGAAAATCGTTGTGTGACAGTAAATTCCGTGTTGCTCACACGAAAGGTGATCACAATATACCAGGTTTCTGCCCCGCTTACTGGTAAATGTATTTCTTAAAATGGTACAGAATCCTCATTTAGCAGATTTTAGTGGTTAATATATTTGCATTTTGGCCTTTTTTTTAACTTTTCTTTGAAATGCACCTTGAAGAGTTCTCTCTTGCACATCCTTAATGAAACTGGCAGGTTTGTGGGCGTGACGTGTATGCCTAAAGCTTTTACATACTGGATACGTCACAAAAGTGGGGGGAAAAAAGTGTGAAAGGTTTGTGAACAGAGTATACACACCGAGAGCAGTGTGAATTAAAGAAGAGCTATGATACATTTTCCCACTTTTTGATCCTTAAATGTTGTTACAGTGGTAAATAGCCGTGGTAGATAATGACAGTGTCCGATAATGAGGTTAGTACAGGTTTGTGTTCCCTCTGGGCTGTTTGTGCTGACCGTAAGCGCAGGGATTTTTTGCTGATTTTTTGGAGACACTAGTGTGTGACAGCGTGCCTGGGCCTTCTACTGGTGGATGCTGCCAAGGGCATGGAGGATCGAGGATTCCATGACTGAAGTTGCTGAAGTGGCCTGCACAGAGTTAGGTGAAGAGAGCATTGTGCTGGTACTCTCCCACCCTCTGGGTCATGTGGCAGGAAGATGATCCCGACGACTTGGCCTGTAGCATGACTGCCCCGCACTATCAGCCTCCTTGTGCTGATGACCTCTTCAGAGATGTTTAAGGCACCTGGCCAAACTCCTTCTGCTGCTGTTTCATGTCGTGATTCCATGACAGCATTTCAGTTCCAGGGTTTTGGCATCAGTGTGGCGTTAAAACAGTGGGAGACTTGGATTCACTTTCAGCTTGCTTCCTTCAGTGGATTTATTTTCATGAAACTTAAACACACACTGGCATACACACACCCAGCTTTGTGCTGATTCTAATCTCTCTCTCTCTCTCGTACTCTGTGTCTCTCTCTCTCTCTTGTACCCTCTGTGTGTGTCTCTCTCTCTCTCTCTCTCTCTCTCTCTCTCTCTCTCTCTCTCTCATTCTCTGTTTGTCTCTCTCTCTCGTACCCTCTGTGTCTCTCTCTCTCTCTCTCTCGTACCCTCTGTGTCTCTCTCTCTCTCTCGTACCCTCTGTGTCTCTCTCTCTCTCTCTCGTACCCTCTGTGTCTCTCTCTCTCTCTCTCGTACCCTCTGTGTCTCTCTCTCTCTCTCTCTCGTACCCTCTGTGTCTCTCTCTCTCTCTGTCTCGTACCCTCTGTGTCTCTCTCGTACCCTCTGTGTCTCTCTCTCTCGGAACTATTCCCCCACGCCCAACACCTTTTTGTTAGGTTTTTATATATCATATCTATCTGTAGTTATTTTTTTCCTTATGCATATTGTATCATGTTTTATTTTTTTTTATCTTATTTTTATAAATATGTAATTTAATTCTTACGTCTTTCTGTCTTTTAGTGTTTCGAATGATTTGAGTTTGAAAAGACTTCACAGAATTGAAATCTTGGAGCTCATTCTTGACACTGTGGAAAAATGTGTACGTATCAATGTGGCCTGAAATCTTTTTCTAACACTTTCAGTATTTCTACCAGAAAATTCAGTTGTGGTTTCTTTTTAATTTTTTGTTCTTACAGCTGGCAACCTTAAATCCTGAGATGAAAGCAAGAGAGCTGATCATGATTAGCATGTCTATTAGAATGGTAAGTCTGAGAAACTGTCCATACTACAGGATAAAAGATAGAAGGGTGAATATTAAAGTTAAAGCTCTCTTTTATTAAATGCATATTACTGAGGTAGAAATTTTTCGAGCTCTGTGACTTCAGGCTATATACACACACAAATACATATACAAACACACGTGTGTGTGTGTGTGTATAT
>JBCNYH010000016.1:6564314-6579634 GCA_039654325.1 Tandanus tandanus
CCTTCAAATTTGATAATCAGGTGAGTAACTGAACTGTGTGTGTGTGTGTGTGTGTGTGTGTGTGTGTGTGTGTGTGTTATACTAAAAGTATACACTAAATCCCTTAATCTGTACACGCAAGCCATATTTGCTTATGGTATTAGAACTAGGGATGGAACAGTAGTAAAAGCGATGGTATGATAATCACACAAACCCAACACCTCATACTTTATTAGTTTTATGATATCTGCTTATGGCATCTTGCAGCCTTTTCATTGAGCACGATGATAAATAAATGATATGTGACTCTGTGGGGGTGGTGTACATATAAAATGCTGTGAGATATTCATCTGAGTCTCCCTCTTGTATTGAAATGAAAAACATTACAATATGTTGATGATGCATATCAAACAAGAGCATTCGGAGAGCGAAAACCTCCACCAAACCCGGCAATCTCCCATATGAACCAAGATTTGAACCAAAAATCATCCTATCTCACAATGTGAAAAAAAAAAAACGCTTAAAAAAATTAATGAGTCTTGAATTTGACACGGATCCTTATCTAAAGTTCCTTCCGTCCAAAGTTTTGATCCTTTGCAAAAAATACAAAGTATAGAATAACAAAGGCTGCCGCTGGATCTGCTGTAATACAATACTTCCAAAGAATCGTCCTATTTTAAGCAGCCTTCACACAGGAAGCAACCAATGACAAACGAATCATTTCACCACTGAGCGACACGCAAATTGCCCGACAAGTGAATGAATATTATGTGAGTTTATTTTAGCTCATATTATCATCATATATACTGTAGCTTATTATTATCATTATTATTATCACTCGGCAAGTATAGAGCGGAGACTCTTGTGTATCATGAACTGAGAAGAGGTAAATGGGTACGAGTATGTACTCACAGGAAATGCCGACCATTTAAAAAAATGGGGACCCAAGTATGAGGTATCTGGTTATTATCCTTGCAGTCATAAAGCACAGAATATTTAGACATGGCAGTAATGAGCTCCTCTTCTATATAAATGTGGGTGGATGAATTCAATTTGTGTTTTTTTGTTTCCCTATGGAATGTTTTTGCGAACTCGGTGCTTGCAGGCAACTGTCAGTCAACGGTATCTTTAAGCACAAGTTGGTAATCGCTCAAATTGCATTGCGGGAAAAAAGTCAGATCACTTGCACATTTCACTTTGCTTGAGAAAATTTTGCCTCTCGTTGCTCATTTCACTTTCGCAGGGACGCACGGTCGCTCGTCACTTCGTGTGTAAATACGGCTTTACAATGTTAAAGAACGGTTTATAAAAATTCCTGGATCCAGAATTTGACCCAGCTCATCTCCAAAATCTAACGGAGTCTTCCTTAGACAAAGCTCTGGTAAAATAAATAAATAAATAAATAAATAAATTTATAAAAATCAGCACATGACCTTTCGTGTAATCCTGCTAACAATCTCACACAAACTGCGGGTAAAATGTAACCTTGTTGTTGAAATTATTTAGATGAAACTACAAGTTGTGTTAGCTGTTAGCTCACAGGACAATATAATGGCTCCATTCCCCTGAAGCTACAACACGTCTTCTGACTCTGAATAGTGTGTGTAAGGATGGTTCTAGATGTTTCACTCAAAATAGTGACACAAGAAAGTGCCGTCGACTTACTATTGTTTCTCCCGACTGCACACTTCACAGATGTTGTGTGCATCTCGGCAGGAGGCAGTTTTTGACAATCACTCCAGCATGGTGAATAACTCCCTCCGGAGAGTGATAGTTTTTTTATTTATTTATTTATCTTTTTATTTTATTTTATTTTTTCAAATAATTAGCTTTCCAAATTTGCTTTCCTCCTCCGCCCTGCTTTATCTTCCTTGAAAGTTTTATCTAAGTCTCTTTATTATCAAACCCTTGTGTTGAAGTAGAGTGTTGTTTTTAAATTCTGTTATTTGTGCACTGCTTCTAGCAGTCGGTTTAATATCTACCTACCGTTTCAACTTTCTTGCTTGTCTCTTACCTGGGGTGTTGCCTGCTGCTGTGCAAACCGACTCTTTTTCCACGCCGTGGACATTCTGTACTAATGTATCGGAACTATTTTCAGCCGGTGTTTGCCCTTCGTTATAAAGCAGAACTCTCGTACAGTATATGCACTGTGTGTACTACAAACCAAACTGGTTTCTTTTCCATTTGTATACAGGTGAAACTTGAGAAATTTCAATATTGTGCAAAAGTTCATTTATTTTTAATAATTTAACTTAAACGGTGAAAATAATATATTATACAGACTCATTACATGCAAAGTGAATGATTTCAAGCCTTTATTTGTTATAATTTTGATGATTATGGCTTACAGCTTATGAAAACCCCAAATCCAAAATCTCAGAACATTAGAATACTGTGAAAAGGTTCAATATTGTAGGCTCAAAGTGTCACACTCTAATCAGTCTCTAAATACTAACTAAATGGTCTCTCAGTTTGGTTCAGTAGAATTCACAATCACGGGGAAAACTGCTGACCTGACATCACTGACCCCCTCCACAAGAAGGAAAAGCCTCAAAAGGTTACTACAAAAGAAGTTGGACGTTCTCAAAGTGCTGTATCAAAGCACATTAATAGAAAGTTAAGTGGAAGAGAAAAGTGTGGAAGAAAAAGGTGCACAAGCAGCAGGGATGACCACAGCCTGGAGAGGATTGTCAGGAAAAGGCCATTCAAAAGAGTGGGGGACACAGACGGATCCTGGACATTTTAGAGCACTTCATGCTTCCTTCAGCAGACAAGTTGTATGGAGATGCTGACGTCTCAGCAGGACTTGGCACCTGCCCACACTGCCAAAAGCACCAAAACCTGGTTCACTGACCGTGGGATTACTGTGCTGGATTGGCCAGCAAACTCGCCTAACCTAAACCCCATAGAGAACCTACGGGGCATTGCCAAGAGAAAGATGAGAGACATGAGACCAAACAAAGCAGAAGAGTTGAAGGCCGCTATTGAATCATCCTGGTCTTCCATAACACCTCAGCAGTGCCACAGGCTGATAGCATCCATGCCACGCCGCATTGAGGCAGTAATTCATGCAAAAGGGGCCCAAACCAAGTTCTGAGTACATAT
Organism: Tandanus tandanus; assembly: GCA_039654325.1. Taxonomy (NCBI): domain Eukaryota; kingdom Metazoa; phylum Chordata; class Actinopteri; order Siluriformes; family Plotosidae; genus Tandanus; species Tandanus tandanus. The sequence continues at coordinate 6,567,399 of JBCNYH010000016.1, forward strand.
GCATGATTATACTTTTCAGAGGGCTGATATTTCTGTATTTTAAATCCTTTTTTTATTAGTTTCATGTAATATTCTAATTTTCTAAGATTTTGGATTTGGGGTTTTCATAAGCTGTAAGCCATAATCATTAAAATTATAGCAAATAAAGGCTTGAAATATTTCACTTTGCATGTAATGAGTCTATATAATATATTGGTTTTACCTTTTAAGTTGAATTACTGAAATAAATGAACTTTTGCAGGATATTCAAATTTTACGAGTTTCACCTGTAACTGGTAATGAATGTAGTAGTAAGCATCTAAGTAATGTTAATAAGCATGGTCTTCTTTATGTGGTAGTTTATGTTTATTTTTAGTATGACCATGATAAAGGCTCTTAAAATAAGGCTTTTCTTTGCCTGTTCAGACCCACTTGATTCAGGTTCTTGATTCCTGGCATTGTTTAGCAGTTGTACTTGAGATCAGAAATCAACGTGAGATGGTGAATTTCCTGACCTGAATGTGATTTTCTTAATTGTCAGTGCTACTATGCAGAGCAAATCAAAATCAGAACATGATTTGGATGGTTGTCCTGTGTCCGTGCATGCCCGCCACAGGAAATCCAGTAAGGCTGCCATGTCACTGAGTAGATGCTGGTCAAATGGCTGTTATGTATCGCTAATGTGCATAACTGTGCAGCAATTAAAAAAAAAAAAAATAAATAAAATTTGTAAAGGAAAAAAAACATTTATCCAATAATTGTGAAACTGAAACCCAAAAAATAGAGGCTTATACATCACTGCTCAGACATGCACAGAAATAAAAACGCAATATATCGAGGGTAGACAGACAAACTTTTGTCGAGCAAAATAAGATGAAACATGAATGGGAGCACAGAACATGAACTCGTTAAACGGATAATTTAAATAACATGACAGGTGATACAAGTGAATGCAGAAATCAGCAAGTGAAAGGCGGTGAAAAGAAAACTCATTTACCTTTCCTGCTTTCACTACAGACGAGTCGGGAAACGCAGGGGAGATTAATTTATTTAGATATTTCCTCCAGGACTGTATCTAATTCAGCCCTTAAAACACCAGCCTTTTTATGGATATTCCCTGATTTGCTGATGTTTTTGCTTAATTGTAGAAGGACTTAATTAGTTAGTCCTAGTTAATTAGTTAACGTTATTAGTTGATTTAAAAAAATATTAATACTAAATTTCATTGTCATATTTCTGCAAATGAAGATCTTGGTGAAAGGTTGACAGAAACTCACCAACTCACTCATTTGCCAAGCAGCTTAATCATACTAGGGTCTCAGCCGACATTGGGCGAAGGCGTACAGCTTGCCAGACCTTTGTGGTGCCAAAACACACACAGCCATTTACAATCACATTCACACCTGGGGCAGTTTGGAACAGCCAGTTCCATACCCGGAGAAAACCCACACGAGCACTTTGGGAACATGCAAACTCCACACAGAAACGCCTGGGACTTGAACCCAGAACCTTTTGCTGTGAGGCGGACGTGCTAACCTCTATGCCACCGTACCGCCCTCAGAAACTGACTTGCTAAAAAAAAAAATGAAATCTTTGAAGCTATTTGAACATGTGTTTGAGTCACAAGTTGAACTCAACAGTCCATTTCTTTGGTTTGTTTCTACACAGCTTGGCGTAACTGAACTGGACAGAACTTTGTTGATCTATGGTCATGCTACATCCCTGATAGAAATTGGGCAATCTGAGGTAACGGAAAACACCCAATTTCACCCATCGATCATGTATTTATGAAGAAATGTGTAATTGTTTTTATTTATTTATTTATTTATTTTTGAAGGAATTAGCGGAAGCTCAGCGTCAGTTAAATAAGCTAAACTCAACAGCAAACAGAACATTTAAGTCCTTGGTTCATTTTGGTTTAGGAAAGGTGTTACTGAAGGAGAATAAGTGAGTATGCCATGTTTTTTAAAAATTGTCAAAGGAGAAAATGTAGTTTCCTGCTTAAATTCTATTTTTATTCATAATCAATCTCCTTTCAGATTTAGCGAAGCCAAAAAGGAGTTTATGAATGCTTTGTTAATGGTTCAGAGGCAGATCATGCCAGGAAAACTCACCTGGCCAACCACTAAAGTAACTGTCAAAGAGACCTGTCCTGAATATTTAAAGGTGACTTCATGCTTTCTTAGTAATGTTTGATCGTGTTTATTTTAAGCTTTTATTTTCATCATGTGTAGCATCAGTCAGTGTCCTTACCTTGTGTCTTTCATGGTGTTCTCTACAGGACCAGCTTGAGGGGTTTATTGAGTGCTGCAAATTTCCCCCTAAACCAGATGCAGTTTGTCGGCATTGCTTGGGTCAAGCGTCAATCTATTTCACAGATCCTGATTTTAAGGTAAGCGATAGTGCGACATCGTTACGGTGTTAGAAAACACACTGTACTGAAGGTAGCACTGGTTGTGATCAGCCCAGATTCCCATCTTCAGGAACATAGCATAGATTACCTGTGCTGTGGGTGAATGATTAACCTAGGCACCTGAGAGGAGCAGGATTTGTGATGGGGGCTGTTCGGGTACAGAGATGAATTAAACCTGATGATATATTGGCCATCACTTTAAAATGAATGCAGACCATAATGGTGTGATGTACCTTAGTGTTATAACCGTTGCTATCTGCTCTTTTTGCTCCACATAACAATACAAGACTGACAATAGACTGGCTGTATTAGTTAGCTTACATGGTGGGAAATATTTTCAGGATCAGAATACAATTATGGTAGAAACAGGAAATTACAGAAAAGCATCTACCGGGTCATCTGGAGTTCTGTCAGTCACAGTATCCAATCATGGGTGTCCATGAGCTCAGATACATGAAAGATACGTCCCAAGTCTTGGTCTGACATAGCCAGAATTACTTCAGGGTAGATGACAGTAGATGAGTTTTTGCCTTCTGGAGGTCAAGGGGCATTATCCCCTAAGTGTTTCCCATACTTCTATCAGAATACTTGAGAGCCAGGGAGCTATCTTGAGAACCTGGAGGGCGTGGCTTCCATTCCAGCTTGGTAGTGTTGAGAATTGCCATGGTTCAAGCACTTCATCCATTCCAGCCGTGAAGGCATCCGTGACTGACTGATACACGGCTTACTGGATGTTTCCTTCGCCTATATTTTAGTGGTCACGGAATGACCACGGTGATCCCAGCCATGGTTCTCATCTATCACCCAGCTACGTGAGACCTTAGCGTTAGCAGATGATAAGCTGTGTCGACACATGAAGCGATGAGTAACAAGCGACTATGCAAAGTCAGTCAACTCCAGTGAAATGAGTGATGAGAGGTAAAACTTTAATAACCTGTAACCGGACATGTGATGCTGTTTCCAAAACAGTCAGCATGTCCTATGAGTATGTATTTATATGTTTAACTCTTCTTCCCGGTTCATGAAGCACATGAATCTCTGTTCTTATATTGCTGTGCGATGATGATGATGATGATAATAATAATAATAAGGTATTTATTATGACAGTTTAAGCTTATGATAATAGAAGCTCTTTGTTAGTTAACTAGTAGATACTGCTAACAGATCTACACTTCCTTTAGGGAACAAGCTGTTCACTGCTCAAGGTTTCACTCGGAAGCATTTGGAAGTGGGAAACATGCAAAGGCGTTACATAGGCAACCAGAGCTGGCCACGAGCGAGACCTGTGTGTCGTGAGGCGATTTGCATGTCGCTCGAATTGATTGTTGCTTCCTGTGTCGACACAGCTTTAGCCCTAACTCCTAGTCCCCCACCTCCTGCACACACGTACACAGACCCAAATAAACATGTAAAGTGTTTGTCTGCCTTTGTTATGCACGAAGCCAAGTGACCTTGATGCTTTGTTTGCCTTGATATTCACAGTGATAAACATTTCAATTGCTTTCTTCTGTGACTGAAAGTCCTATGGCTTGGTTACCAAAGTCGGGTGTTTGCCTCAATGTGATGCCAGGGTTTGCATGGTCTCGTACGGTCATTAGCCAGCACATCTTTGGAAATAACTCACTGAGGTAGAGGAGGATCTTGAGTACCAATCCATGAAAACTTTAGATACTTAATCATACTTCCTCCAATATTCTTCACCGGATTCTTTCTCCTCTCTCACTGTAGGGCTAAAAGATCGATCCATTTCCTCTCATGTAGCTTTAGTTAGCTAATATCTTTATTTACAGATCAGTTTCCCTTTTCCCCCTCCGATCTCATGCCTCCCCTGAAGCACTTTGGCGCCCCCCAGGGGAGGCGCACCTCACATTTTGAAAACCACTGCTCTAAATGGCTCACATGGTCTGGATGTTTAATTGTATTTTGTCATTGAAGCTGTTCAGGTGTAACACTGGGAACTTGATAAAGTATATTTTTAATATTTGACTGTTGCAGGGCTTCATCCGATTGTCATGCTGTCAGAGCTGTAATGTGGAGTACCATATCAATTGCTGGAAAAAGTTCAAAGCTGCTTCATTTCCCGACAAGAACGACAAGGTAAAGGTGGAGATGAGATGAATAGAATATTACAGCACATCACTCCACTCTTAAAGAGCACTGAGATTATTTTTTTCTTTTCTGTCTAGGATTTCCTGCAGGGTTTGTGTTTTACTCCCGACTGTACTGGTACAATCTGTCGAATTGTAATATTTGACTCGACGGGTCTTATTAAGTGTGAGGTGGGTTTGTTATTCATCATACTCGAATTCTGTGAATAAGCAGTAAGTGATATGTGTATCACATATATTTTATTTTCATTTTCTAACGAACGCTGTCCTCTTTTGCTGTTAAGTTTAAATCAGCTATTACTAAAAGCAAAGTTCCTGGTATGAGAGTGAAACAGAAATGTACAAGGTAAGCTCATGTTATCCCATGGATATATAACAAATTTTTTCAACAACAACAAATAGAGTAGTAAATAATAATGCAAGTGAAAATAAAATGCAGTTTATTTTATTTTATTACAAACATTTTTATTTTGATCATTATGGCGTCTGTAAAGAATACAAGTCTTACTGGATGTTACTGTAGATTACCACTGAGGTAAAAATTTTACACTGAAAATTGACATTACTGCGAGGCATGCATCACAAAAGCTCATGTTTCTCAGGCGAGTGCGTATTCCCCCCACCCGTATTATAGTGATCACGGAATGACCACGGTGATCCCAGCCATGTTCTCATCTATCACCCAGCTATGTGAGACCTTAGTGTTAGCAGATGTTAAGCGGTGTCTCCACATGAAGCGATGATCGACAAGTGACCATGCAAAGTCAATCCAGTGAAATGAGCGATGAGAGCAAAATTATAATAACCTGTAACCGGACATGCGATGCCTGGGTCCATGTTTCAGAAATGGTCGTCATTTCCCATGAGTCTGTATTTATATGTTTAACTCTTTCCATTTATGATGAACAAGAGTCTCCATTCTGTATTGCTGCATGATAATGATAATTATAATAATAAATGTTATGATAATGTAAGCTAATCAGCTAAACTAATATAAGATTATGAAAATATAAGTTATTTATTAGTTAATTAGCAATATACTGCAGACGATTCTACACTTCCTGTAGGGAGCAAGCTGTTCACTGCTCAGGGTTTCACTCAAACATTTGGAAGCTGGAAACATGCAAAGACGTTATCTAGGCAATCAGAGCTGGCCATCAGCGAGACGCTTGTGTATCGCACAGTGATTTGCATGTCGCTCAAATCGCTTGTTGCTTCCTGTGTGGACGCAGCTTTAGCCTCCATTCTCTCTGGGTGGTGGTGGATGTGGTATGAAGGGGAGAGCAGGCTGGTGCATGGGAATTAGCCAGTAGTTAATGGAACAATGATCATGTGCAGCTCACAGCTATTATCTTACTGTTTTTCTTGCACATTTTTTTTAACACTCACACACTCCATGAGAACTCAATTGTTTTACCCTTTTTGCTCTTATTTTGATTGTTGTTGCTTTGTCTCGATCTCTGAGATTGAACTGACTGTGTTCTGTGCTTTGTGTTTATTCACCTAATTACAGTCTTAAGAAGTCGAAATCTGAAGAGGAGCGTAAGCTGAGAAGAAAACAACGGAGAGCGGCTACATCTATAACCAAGAACGAGATGGAAATAAAAATAGAAGATAAAGTTGAACACAGAGCAGACAAAGGCATGGAGCAATATAAATAAACTTAGAATTAAATTTGTTAAAACGTAGTATGAGCCAAGTTAACAAATATACATCAATTTCTGCCCTTGAAATATTTGTCCGAACTAACGATTTTTTTTTTGGTGCCTTTCCCCCCTCTGTAGCATCATCCAGTGACAGTGTTGAATACAGTGATCGTGTTTTACACCAGATTGAAAAAAATCGACATCTTTTTAATGATGAGACCCACAATATATCTAGTATGCTGGAGTGTCTGAGACCATGGATGAAGTTGGATGAGGATAAAGGTCATATAAGCGTATTAAATGACCATGCAGTACCTCAGGTTCTCAGGGAGGTAGTGGATCTACTGTTGGAGAGAAAGAACAGAGTTTGGGCCAGAGTCTTTCTGCATTACCTTGAAGGCTGCCAAGACATCAAACCTAAAGTTCATGAATGGGTTCAGGAACTTGACAATGCTGGTAAAAAGCCCTACATTGACCATACTATCTATTAAAATGATTATGAATTCTTAAGAAATAAATGTGTAGTTCTGAAAAACTGGGTTTACATGCAGGGGACCTCCCCCAAAAAATAATAATGATCAAATGTATTTGCGCACATGATTCTTAGTGATGCCGGAGAGGTTGGTAGCCCAACCCCAGGTTGTACACCGTGAACCCCTCCCCGTGGCACCACCCTAAGTCATGAGTGAATACTCATCCACCCAAACTCTTGCATGAACCATCGAGCCATGGCAGCCTCCCAAAATTGCCAAAACGTGATGAATAAAAACTGAATAAAATTGAATGTGTGCAAATAATAATCTGATTATTTACAAGTTTTTTTTTAATTTACCTTTGAAACATGGGAGGTTTTAATGGGTCACCTTCTATATTTACCAATTTGCATTAATATTAATCTTGGTGATGTGGCCCTTAATTGATGGTCTTATGGTTGAATAACTGGTTCAACTTGCACACATATTTAGTGTAAAAAAAAAAAAAAAAAAAAAAAATGGTGATTTTAAGCAGTGCCTGAAAGTGAATCTCCTGATCAATATTCAAGCCTGGGTTTTCTTTTTATTGCTTTTCTGATTTCCTCTGTCATTTATATCACCTGTCTTGTTAATTTATTTATTCATTTAACATGTTCATGTTCTGTCAACCTTCTGATTTTGGCATTTGCTCCATGAACATTTATTTACTTACAAGTCTGTCTTTCTACCTGAGTTAGGTTGTACATTTTATTCTGTGCGAGTCTGAGCAGGGTGTTATGAGCATTATTGCTGACCCTTGCCATGCATGACAGTGATACATAATAGCCAATCGGCATCAACTCAGTGACGCATCAACCTTACTGGGATTCCTGTAGTGGGTAGGCATGGACACCAGACAGAACATAGGGCATGCCATAATCCATGACTGATGCTCTGCTCAGGAGAGCTGAAAAAATAGTGAAATTCTGTCATTTTAAAACAGGGAATTTAAAAAACAATCCATTATTTAAGACAAATATGACTAGATATTCAACACTACCTTATGAATAGTTACTGCATTTACCTCAAGAGGATCATTCAGCACTTAGTTGCCTTGTTGTGTTTAAATATTAAAGCTTTACGTTATATGAAGTAGTTGTGGGTGTTACAGTATGTAAATTAGCTGTGCTGTGACCATGCTTGTTCATTAGCATTAATTAAATCTTTGTAATCTGGCAAAAAAAAGGTTTAACACGTTGTCTTCACTTTCTTTACCTACACCACAGGACTTAAAGCTGCTGAGAACTTTATTGGTCAGTTCAGTGATACACTGGAAAAATTGGATCTCTCTTCCCTGTTGGAGTTTCCTCCTTTACACGATGTATTTCATAATAAGGACTTCACTCTTATAGAATACTTAAGACAAGCCCCTCCACAGGAGATGCGCATCTTTATTTGGACTCTAGAGGAATACAGAGAGCACTACCCCTCCTTGGTCACTATTCTTGATAATTATTTTGAAATGGGTAAGAAGTACACACAGGTTATTTTGTGAACATTAAGGGAAATGCCCCTGATGGAAGTTTTAATTAATTTATTTTTCCCCCAGATGCAATATGTTTAGTTTTAAAGAAAACAGAAAAAGATGACCACATAGTGAGTATTGTTTTATAAGTAGTGGTTGTTAATGTAGTGGTTTTTATATAATTTTGTAATTTTTTTTTTTTCAATCCAGAGAGTAAAGCAGCGTCCACACAGGAACCAATGAGCGACAAGTAACCATTCAAAATCGATGCTCCCCAGCGAAATGAACGACAGCAGGCAAAATTTTCTCAAATGGCTCAAAGTGGGTGGGTTCAGCTGAGTTGAACTTTCACACGATGCGATTACCAATCAGAGCTTAAAGATACCGTTGACTGACAGATGCCGCCAAACACTGAGTTCCCCAAAACTTTTTCTAATTTGCTTCCATAGACTGTTAAATCGTGCTTTGCTCGTCACTTCCTGTGTGGATGCAACTTAAGCAGCGTCAACACTGGAAGTGATGAACGATAAGCAAATCGCTTTGCCGCTGAACTATGTGCAGATTACTTCGCGTGTGAAGCGAATCACTTCATCAGTTCTTAATGCCTAGGTAACCCTCTCGCATGTTTCCCCACTCAACGATCATTCCAAGTGAAACTGAGCAGCACTGAGCGAGATCCCTACAGTAGGTATGTGAGTGCTTTTATTAGCATTATCTTATATTATCTGAGTTTAACATTTTCATTAAATAAAAGCTTATTATTGTGCAGACATGCAGGAAATGCAGACCGTTTGAGAAACGTGACCCAAGAGTTATGTTTCCGGTTCTTATCTTTGTAAAATGTGTGTGCAGTCGTAAAGCACACGCCAATAATGAGCTTCCTTGTTGATGTAGGGGGAATCATGAAACTCGGGTTTTTCATGTTGTTCACAACATGAAAGATGTTTTGCGAACTTGGTGTTTGGTGGCATCTGTCAATCAATGACATCTTTAAGCTCTGGTTGGTTATCGCTCTCATAAAAGTTCAGCTTAGTTGAACTCCGTTCCCGCCCACTTCATGTCGCTTGAGACAAATTTGCCCATCACTCGTTTTAATGGGCTTTGTTGACATTGTATGGTCGCCTGTCGCTCAAAAGTTCCTGTATGAACGCTGTTTAACTGAAGTCTGTTTTCTTGGTGTGTTCTGTCCTGCTCTTCTCATGTTGTAAATTGATTTTCTGTTTCAGAGTTCTGTTAATAAGAGTAAAAGCAAAAATAGAAAAAAGAAACAGAAAGAACCAAAGGTGGGCAGTTGTAACCGATTCAGGACTTACCTACAGTGACTGTTTTTATGGTTTCATTTGAAAATCAAATTGTGTGTGTGTGTGTGTGTACATTTCAGAATATCTTCGTCCTACCAGGGATAAAAAGAGAAGAAGAGGACGATTTCTTGTTTGAAGAAGATTCACTGTAATTTCTAGGGTTTTTTTTAAATATAATTTTTAATTTATTTATGGGAATTTCCACCTTAATCTCACTTGAACTTCTGTTTCCAGGATGCTGTTTGATGATCGTGAGCCGTTTAGTGTTCCAGGTTTTTTGAGGGAGCAGGTTGCCGAGTTTGAGGGGCAGTACCTCACTACAGGATGCCACAATCACGGTAATAGATTTTTGGACAACAACCCAGATCCAACTAAAGAGAGTTTATATGAGTAAGTATGTCAGGAGTTTGTTTATTTTTAATTTTAGGAGTTTTGGCCAGTTTTTAGCATTAAAGCATTTAAATTGTTCACAGAGTGCAAATTAATAATAACCTGACTCCAGTAGCATTTTTGTGAGTAATGAGCAAGCAGGAGACAGGCTGTAGAAAGTCACCCCTCCCAGGAATTCCAGCGCTAACTTATTTCCCATAGTCTTTATTAATGCACATAATTAACTAGCCGTGCTTTGGAAATGAATTGGTTTAGTTGTAGCTTTCAGTTGGCTTAACTGTGCTTCTGGGAGTAACATGGGACGGGACAACACACTGTAGCTTTTACTTGTATGTATGTTGATAAGATACACACTTTCTGGAAGTCAGCTGTCATGAGAACTGTAACTTTGGGCACATGAAAATCTGAATTGTATGGATTCGGGCGGCTGTGTGCTAGCATGACATGGGAATTGATCTATACACTAACTAGAATTTCTTTGGGGGGTGGGATGGCATTATAAATCCAACATTTCCATTGACAATGAATCTTTTTATCTCTTTCTCCTTTTTTGTTTCTTCTCTTCTATCCTCAGCTACTTTGCACAGATTCTGGAAGAGCACGGACCTCTTGAGGTGTCCGACCCACTGCTTGTAGGTGAGCTTAAGAACTTTCCTCCCGAAGCACAGCAAAAGATCGACGCCGCTGGAGGACTGCTACACTTCTTGCTCGAGTCACTCCGTTTTGTAATGCGTGATGGAGTCATCGCACTGACATCACATGCCGTGTGCTTCGAGCACACTATGGATGATCTCTCTTTATCCAACAACTCACAGTCTCAAACATGTAGCACAGATGATTCAAGGACTACAGGATCCTTCCATCTCAACCCCACAGCCAAAGAATTCCTGCCCCAGTCTCAGCAATTCAACCTGAATGACAGCGATGAATCTTGTGTCCATTCTGCTTGTCCTGATCTACCCACCCCTTATATTTCTGTCACTGAAATGGCTCAGATTATAAATTACTCATTAGTACCACTGAATGCTTTTCCCCTTCAGGCTTTCACCTCTGATAATGAATATAGTCATTTTGAGACATGTCCTAAAAGTAAGAGTGTTCGTGTTCAGGTAAGAATTTTCCTTTTTTTTTTGCAAATTGATAAATATTTTTGACAAATAATTTATCAGACTTTTAAATCTAAGGTTTATTTCTGTTTCCCTTTCAGACTGTTTGGGATAACAGAGATGATGTTGCCATTAATACAGAACCATATGTTCAGCTTGAAAAGAACAGAGTGAGTTGTACCACCTGTGTTCACTTTTTGCTTTTCTTTTTTTCTACAGCCTTAAGATGTTAGTGTTGGAACTAGTGCCGGTTGTGTTATTCATATTGTATACCCCCACTCCCCTCTCTTCTACCCGTCCCTCCAGGGAGATATGACCCAATCAGAAAAAAACAACATAAAATTTGAAAAACAGATTCAGAATATAAGGGAAATGCTTACAGCTTCTCAAAACAAAAGACACCAGGCCTGTTCGGTACTTGATGCTGAAATTAAGGAAATTAATCAGCACATAGAGGTAGAGACCCCACTGCATGTTGCTTTTTTGCTTCATTACAGTCTTGTTGGGGAATAGAAAAAAACATTAAATTCTTTGTTTGCACATGCCTATCTAGATTTGCAACAAAGAATTGACTTTGTTCCAACAAAAGCTTGAAGATGAGGTACGGAAAGATCAGCAGGAGAAGAGAGACCACCAAGAGATGTTGAAGGTTTTGAAGGGCGAGATCAAAGAGCTGGTGGATTCTCAGGAGAGGTGAGACATCTAAATAGTAATTAATTAAACATATACACCAGAATGGTCCAGACCTGATTTTTATTATTGCCCCTCAGCCATCAGGCTGTTGGGATATTGATATCATTCTGAAATTTTGCATGCAGGCTTCCTATGGTGTGTAGGGTGTGCATAAGCCAGTTCAGTTTCTCTGTTTGACCTTGTCAAAATAGCCTTTATCTTTTGAATTTTGTTTGGGTTATTAAGAGTTGCTGGGTGGTTGAGGGGTTCACCATCTCTGATAGCCGGTTTTTTTATTGTTTATTTTTTTTTAGTACTCAATTTTGTTACATAAATGTAAAGTTTAAATATTTTTTTCACTTTTTTGACCCATAATTGTTGGCGTTAATTTGCTGTGTTAAACATACGTTAACCTCGTTGTTCAACACATCGTCTTGCCTCAACACAAGTTTGAGCTGTTTGAGCTGGCTGTAAACACAAGGGTTTTGCTGGGTGTGGCGTTGTGTGTGTGTGTGTGTTTTTTTGTTTGGTTTTTTTGGGGGGGTTTTTTGTTTGTGTTTTTTTTTTGGGGGGGGGGGGGGGGGCAAGTTCGTGTTTCACGGTTTTTTGGGTCGCTTGATTCCTTGTTCTCCCCCCCCTCACCC
>JBCNYH010000016.1:6591534-6604769 GCA_039654325.1 Tandanus tandanus
GGCTTGTCGGGATAAAACTGTAGTCCTTTTATTTTTCCCACATACCATATATTTCGCTCTACTTCAATGTATTGAGCACTGTTCTACGGAAAATCGACTCAGGATTATATATATATATATATATATATATATATATATACACACACACACTACCCACTCTACACTGCAGTTTCTTGTGTTGCCCTAAATGTTAAAGGGGAACTTGCGATACATGCTGGAATAGCATTAAGTGAACTTAAAACAGCCAACCGGTAACGCATCCGGTGTATCAGCACTGAAATACGGAGAGTAACAGGAAATAAAGAATAAGTTATTATAGCGAATATACAATCAAGTCTGTAGAGTCAGTGGCTTGTGTTTACCCTGGGTTTACACCACGACCACGATGTCCTCGATCTCCACGATTTGATAAAATCACGATGAGCATGAAGGGGTTGTGAGATCGAATCGTGATGATCTTAAGGGAACTTCGTGTATTCGTGATGATCGTGACTTTTTTTGACAAAAATTTTGCTGCGATTATTACAATTTATGATTTGATGCCAATCATGATAGAACATGGGAATTGTAGTACAGCTTAACAGAGCATAGCAGACCTTGATGTGCCATCGTAGGGGATGTTGAACTGGAAAACACGATTTCTTTAAGTTTGGATGCACCCTGCGTCCTTTTTATACGCCAAGCGTGCTCCTAAGTCGTGGAGATCATGGACATTGTGGCCAGTGTAAACCCAGGGTTATAAACACTTGGTGTTCTACTTCATTCAGTACATGTACGGCTGAGGCTTTCTAGCGGAAACTATCGACAAAGTCTGAGGATAGCCGATTGGGGAAAAGGCTGATGTGCTCTGTGGGCTGCATGAGTAATTTATGTATATATACACACACACTGCTCCAAAAAAAATTAGAGGAACACTTTTTAATTAGAGTATAACATCAAGTCAATTCAACTTCTGCGATATTGATCTGGTCAGTTGAGTAGCAGAAGGTGTTAATCAGTTTCACCTGCTTTGGTGTTAAATGAACAACAGGTGCACTAGAGGGGCAACAATGTGACAACCCCCAAAACAGAATGTTTTACAGGTGGAGGCCACAGACCTTTTCCCTCCTCATTTTTTCTGACTGATATTTTCACTCGTTTTCCATTTGGCTGGGGTCGGTGTCACTACTGGTAGCACTATTGGTACTGCGGTACCAGGACCCTACAGAGATTGCATAGATAGTCCAACTTATTCAGGAAGGCACATCAATACGTGCCATTGCTAGAAGGTTTTGTGTGTCTCTCAGCACAGTGGCAAGAGCATGGAGGAGATTCCAGGGGACAGGCAGTTACTCTAGGGGAGCTGGACAGGACCATACAAGGCCCTCAAACCCTCAGCAGTACCGGTTTCATCTCCATTTTGTAAGGAGGAACAGGATGAGTACTGCCAGATCCCTACAAAATAACATCCAGCAGGACACTGGTTTGGTATATCTAAACAGAAAGACCTCATGAGGGTGGCGCCTGCAGTGGGTCCTGTGCTCACTGCCCAGCACCGTGGAGCTCGATTGGCATTTGCGTCACTGGTGCCCTGTGCTTTTCACAGATGAGGGCAGTTTCAACCTCAGCCCATCATGGCCCATCATGGAGACATGACCGGTTTGGTGATGGTCTGGCGAGGTTAGCAAAGGCCAGCCATGTCTCTCGCTGTCTGTGGTGAGAGGCATGTAAAAGAACCATTGCTGACTTTCGAAAAGAGTAGGTTGTATTGCCGTCAGCGTGTTTCTGCCCTGCGATGGCCTGGTGGGCTGTCCAGGGTGTACTCTGCCCTCGCCCAGAGTCGGCTGAGATGGGCGCCAGCCTCCCCGCAACCCTAATTAGGATTAAGCGCTTCAGAAAATTAATGATAATTAAACTTGTTAATAGAAGGGAATAACAATGAGGGCAATCTTAGTCTCGACATGTAAAGTTCACCATTTAGAAACCGGAGCTTTAGAGAACATTTCAATAACACAAGAATATCATTGGTTCTTTATTTCACGTCGTTAATGTTGACGTCACATCACGTGACCTGACTATTATACGCCTCTTGTTCTCTATATTACTCTCTCCCAGAAACATTTTCTTCCTTTTTCAAGATATAAAATCTTCAAAGGATAACACAGGGTTCCCATGTGTACACGTACGTCGGACGGACGGAGATACGCTATAGATTTTATTAAGCGAAAGGAAAACAAATTCATATCTCAGGAAGGGACTCACCTATTGCAATCAAACTTGGGCACGTTCAATGATGGGGAGATAGTAGTTCAAGCCATATTCGTTTGGCATGGCGAGTACAATTACATAAGGAAAATGAACGAAAATGTCTTGACGTTCCAAAAGCAACTCGAAGGTTAGATGCTTTTTTCCTATTAATGGTGTTCTGCTCGCGCGGGAGCTCCGCTATAACGGGTATCGGGATGAAATCCTTGGGCTTACCGTCAGACCCTATGCTGGTGCACGACAATGCCCAGCCTCATGTGGCGAGAGTAGGCAGATGCTTGAGGAAGAAGGAATTGAGACCATTGACTGGCCCCTACGGTCGACTGACTTAAATCCAGAAGACTCCTCTGGGACGTTATGTTTCGGCCCATTCATCACTGCATGATTGCACCTCAGGCTTTCCAGGAGCTCAGTGTTGCCCTGATCCAGTTCTGGGAGGAGATTATGTCCCCTAGGACATCATCTGCCACCTCATTAGGAACATGCCCCTGTCAGGCATGCATACAAGCACATGAGGGCCATACAAACTTCTGAGCACCATTTTGAGTTACTGTAGTGAAATTTCGGCAAAATGGACTAGCCTGTTGCATCATTTTTTCACTTTGATTTCAGCCCTCTGTAGGTTGATACTTTTCATTTCCATCAAGTGATGTGGCCTCCTTTTGTTCCTAACACATTACCCAGTCTACATCAGAAAGGATATCCAGCATGATTTTATTTCCCATTGAGATCTGATGTGTTTTCAAAATGCTCCTCTAATTTTTTGGTAGTAGTGTGTATGTATTATATGTAATGTACATATATTTGCATTAAAATACAAATGCACAATTTTTTTTTCAAAATATATTTGGACAATATGGAAATATTTCAACAAAACAATTATTTTATTCTTACCTTAATATTGAACCAAAAGAAACATGACTAACAATTTTCCGTTCACGATTCATGTGTCATCACAGCCAGGGGAACCAACCAGGGGTCAGAGGGCAAAGTTCACAGCACTCAGTACCGAGTGTGCTGTGACCATCTGCATCACGTAAAGCGCTACATCTCCGACACACAGAGTTAACAAGATGATCAGTAGTGGCCTGTGGAATGTTGTCCCATTCCTCCAGCAGCACAACTCGGAGCTGGGCCACGTTTTCTGAAACTGGAACACGTCTCACCCGCTGATCCAAATCATATCGGATGAATATGCTGGCCAATCGAGAATGACGACATCCTCGTGTGTTGACACTGCTATCACAGACATCCCAGCGTTCGGCATGCCAATGGCGCACCCCCTCATGACTTGTGTCATCTGACTAGTGACAAAAGTGCACATTTCGGGGTGGCCTTTTATTGGCCCTGGTGCAAGGATTGCCTGTGTATTGGTCACACTGACTGACCAACTCAGTGTTATGCATTATGCCACTCATGGGTGGAATAACTCACTGATTGCATAATCTCACAGGGATGTGGTATGAGAAGTGGGTAACCAAAATTCAGACGAACAAATCATTCCGTCTACCAATAAACACTATTTATAAACATATTTCATTATAGATCAATTTAACTCAGCATTTTTGGTTCATGCGTTTTAATTTGTGTTCAGTGAGTGAGTGAATATATATATATATATATATATATATATACACACATACATACATACAGACACACACACGTGTATACATATATACATACATACATACACTACACAGTTTATACTGGAGACCAAAGGGACCACACAGTTCAATAGAGTAAACACTAAACTGGTTAATATCAGAGTTCACGTGAATTTACAACGTATTAAATGCTATAACGAGGGGAACTGAGTGTTTGCAGTATGGTACCATTATCTCTGAAATTAACTGATCTGATCACCTATGAATACTGACTATCCTAAAATACCCATTCATAAAAAAAACAAACAAACAGGAAATATAAAGAGGGAATAGGTGTGCTACATCATTAACAATGATTCCAAGCGATAAATCATCCAAAGTGCCAATAACGGCATCAATGTATTAAGTAGATGAGTCTGTAGCTGTAAAAAAAGCCATCCTGTTCATTCCTGACTAGCACTTAAACAGTTACAAGGCCACTCCCAGAGTCTTCCAGAAAATCTCGAGGATGAATCTGCAGGCTCTGATCTCATACTCGGCACAGCTTCAACGGGAAGTTCTCCGTTATTAAATGATCATCGTGAAAAACAATCACCACGTTCACCTCAAACTCTGCGAATAAAGAATGAACATTCTATCAGTTCACATTCTCAGAAAGAATTTAAAAAATATTGATCTGACTGCTTTAGCATGTTTTGCTGCCTAGATGTGACATATAGAGTTTGTTACAAACTGATAAGAAATAAAGAATGCAGTATATATATATATATACACACACACACACACACACACACACGCACGCACATACATACATAGATATACACAAACACACAATGTCAAACTATTGAGCCAGGGTTATCTGAAAGCTACCTGAAGCTAATAAACCTGGGCCTTTACGCCACTTTGCGTATTATCCCAATGGATTCCACGCCCATAACTTCATACTGTATGCTGCCCGGTGACAGAAAGCAATTCAGCGTTACAGTGTGGTGTACCCAATTAAACCCTGTACTATCATTTCCATGAAGTTCTCATCACATGGCAAACTTATGCAACTATTTACATGGAGACCCCACATATAACACAAGAGCTACTCTATGTTAACTGCAGCATTAAGGCTCAATCTCAGTTGGGTGATTCTTTGGCGCCTGCCCGTGATTTTTTGAGTTGGCGACTGTCTCAGAGGGTCTCAGACCAACCACAACTGTGTATGTGACGTCCTAAATGACTCAAATAAAATAATGCTCAGATGAAAATCTCTGATGGTCAGCAACTAGGTCTGAGACGGTCTGCAACTAAGTCCCCAACTACCTGCGACTATCTGTGATCGACC
The DNA here is from genome assembly GCA_039654325.1 of Tandanus tandanus. NCBI lineage: Eukaryota > Metazoa > Chordata > Actinopteri > Siluriformes > Plotosidae > Tandanus > Tandanus tandanus. The sequence continues at coordinate 6,596,716 of JBCNYH010000016.1, forward strand.
ACAAAGGTCTCAGACTATCAGCAATATAATCGCGGACAGTCACGTGATAGTTATCGTGTGTAATCATCCAACATTTGGAAACAGGTTTTTGGGACGATTGGGAAAATGGGACGATTGTCCACAACAGGTGCATTCCTCTCTGACAGTCACTGACAGTCATGTGCCCCTCATGCTCGCTCCCGACCTAAAAATTAGAATCATGGCCATTATCGGGCGTTATCGCCCAAATGAGATCAGGGCTTTATATAGTTATAATACAGAGGTGATATATTATTTCTTCCAAAAAATGACTCATTTGCCAAATCCCTTATTCCTACTATAAGCTGGAGCCCCTCAGCTGACATTGGGTGAAAGCTGGGAACAGCCTGAACAGCTCGCCAGACAATCACAGGGCAACACCCACACACAGCCATTCACACTTACATTTGGAACAGCCAATTAGCCTAACGTGCATGTCTTTAAACTGTGGGAGGAAACTGGAGTACCCAGAGGAAACCCACACAAGCACGGGGAGAACATGCACACTCCACACAGAAACACCCCGCCTAACCCGGGACTCGAACCCAGGACCTTCTTGCTGTGAGGTGGACCAAACACCACTGTGCATAATGAGAATTTTTCTTATGTAGTTTTTTTTCTTATGTTACGTGAACAAGCTTTAACATGGCACCACCATCTTGAGGTCTGGCTAAAACAGTTTAGCTTTTGACAAACATTCAGCTGAATCACCTTCTCTGTTTAGTTAGAACCCTAAAGTAATGTTTAAAAACAAAAACTCACCGACTGTAATAATCTAAACCCCGCCTTCTACCCAGACACCATCCTAAGCACCGGGTCGGCCTCATCTGAACCATGGATAATCGTCGGGCTAAATTGCCCAGGCTTCTAGCCTCAATGCATTCCCAAATAGATTTGATCGAGCCTCAGAAGCGACAATGGAAAGGGTAATGTCCTTGGCTTGCACTAGCGCACCCAGTTTTGGCTGGAAAGCGGAATAGCGGTGATTGAGTTATGGTTTGCGGGGGAAAAAAAATGTTGAAACTCACCAACTTTAAAATTTGTGGTTTCTAATGTAGGGCATGTGAACAGCCTCGGGAAGACCATGTATACAGGGATGGGGAGACCATGACACACATCTCCTTCTGCTATCTGGATGTTCTGAATCTCTGTGGCGTCTCTGGCATAGCCTTCAGCGCAGCCTGCAACCGAAATCCCACAGTTTCCATAGTTTTTATGGAATAAATGTGTTGAAATACAACGTGTGTGTATGTATGTGTGTGTGTGTGTGTACGCTCGTCCTCACCGCATGTCTCAACCCGCACTAGCTGCAGCTCGATGCTTTTGATGGCGACCTCTGAGCTCTCCACCACCAGCTCCCCTGTGAGCGGCTGTGTGATCACACAGTTAGTGGCATCGAGGTGACCTCTGATCAGGAACTTTGGGAGAGAACTCTTCTGAGAAGAACAGAAGTACCGAACACCTTACCAACATGCCAGTTTAAATAACCCCATTATTATAAGCAGGTTTAATGACGTGAAAAAGTATTCACCCCCTAAAATGTATATGCTGCTTGTGTGAGTTTTCAGATTCAGAACCCTTTATTATAATTAATACTGTATAGAACCACCTTCTGTTAGTAACAGCATTACAGCTGGGGTTGCTAAACCTTTAGCTGTATACACAAACTGATCTTTACACCCCGACAACAATCAATAACATAAGATTTGAAAAGAGGTGGGGAAAAACCCTCATCTGAAACCACCAAATACTGACCAATCACTACCTTGTAGTCTGCTAGGAAATATCCATTCAAATGTTCCCATGTTGGGAGGAACGGTAGCGCAGTGGTTAGCATGTCTGCCTTACAACAAGAAGGTCCTGGGCTCAGGCGTTTCTGTGTGGAGTTTGCATGTTCTCCCCGTGCATGTGTAGGTTTCCTCCGGGTACTCCGGTTTCCTCACACATTCCAAAAACATGCACAGTAGGCTAATTGGCTGTTCCAAATCATCCCTAGGTGTGAGTGAGTGTGAACGGTTGTGTGTGTGTGTGTGTGTGTGTGTGTGTGTGTGTGTGTTGGCCCTGTGATGGCCTGGCAAGATGTTGAGGGTGTACCCTGCGCTCGCCCAGAGTCAGCCAAGAGGGGCACCAACCTCCCTGTGACCCAAATTAGGAATTAAAATATAAATGAATGAATGAATGTTCCCGTGTCTTCCTGTTCGTGTGTGACCTAGTGTGTGTGTGTGAGTGTGTGTGTGGCTTTGGAAGAACCACCGAGGGCAGAGGAGATGCTACTTTCAAAATCTGCTAGCTTTCCAGATTACCAGCCCCAGCTTTAAGTTTTCAAGGCTGCGTGAAGACAGATCTGCTCCAGGTTCTTTGGATTGAATGTTTTTGGGGTTTTTTGAATTTTAAACTGAAATTTTTAGACAGTGCCACAGATTCTTAATTGAATCCAGATCTGGACTCTGATTGGCCACTGTAGAACTCTCAGCTTTTTTGTTTGTAACCACTCCCGCTGAAGTTACGCCAAGTTTTTTTTTTCTTTTGTATCAGACTGAATCAGGTTCTCTTGTAATATCCCTTTCTATTTTGTTCTGTCCCCTCTCCTTTACAATTCGGACAAGAAGCCCAGGTAAAGAGAAGCAAAAGTGTCCCCACAGCATGATGCTGCCACCACCATATTTCAGTGTATAGATGGTGGTATTTGAGGTATGGACTATAAGTAAGGTTTGCACTGTACATTGCACTTTGCAACTTTCTGAAATACAGTATTTAGATCTTGGTCTCATCAAACAAAAAACCCACACACTCACCGTAGCACTCCCATGCTTTAAAGGCATGCTAATCAACTGTTTAAAGATTTGTTATAATTCTTAAAATTCTTGTTCCATCTCTGACAGTAAAACCAAACCACTTAATCCTAAGAGGGTCGATGGGAGGCTGGCGCCTATCTCAACCGACTCTGGGTAAGGGCTGGGTACACCCTGAACAGCTCACCAGTCTACTGCAGGGCCAACACATAAATAATCATTCACGTGCACACTCACACCTAGGGGTTATCTGGAACATCCAGTTAGCCTAATGTGCATGTCTTTGGTCTGTGGGAAGAAATCAAACTACATGGAGGAAACCAATGCAAACACGCAAACCCCACACAGAAACGCCCTTGCCAAGCCCGGGACTTGAACCCAGGACCTTCTTGCATACTTATGTAAGTGTACTGTGCCACCCTCATTTCATTCAGCATGAATGAAATCATAGGACGTCCCACCTGCCATTGGGCGCGACTGGAGTCTTCCTCATGGTTATGCAGACATACTGCTAAGATGAATCAACAGCCATGAGTGCTAAGAATAGCCATGTTGATTATGATAATGTTAATAATGATAGACATGACTGTAGCGTCCCTGACTTGCCTCGGCTTTGTTTTCGTGCTGAGTTTTGCGGGATGGTCTTGTGTTGAAATACTTGGGTGATGTGATAGCGCTTCCACTTCCTCATTATTGATTTAACAGTGCTTTCTGGGATGTCCAACCTCTTAGGTATAATTTTACACCCTATGCCTAAGTTACGAAATTCTATTATCTTACTTCCTTAGAATGCTCCCTAGCCTTCGTTCTCACTTCTTTCCTCCAGACTGACAGTCTCATCTCATGTTGGTTCAGCTGAGGTGGTTGTTGTTCAGAATGGGAGCTGCTTTAAGATTTTTCTGGGTAAAGTACAAATACGTCTTTTTTAAGAAAGTATCATATATCTGTAGTTTCCAGGACGTGGGGGACGAATATTTACGCGAGCAAGATTTCTAGATTTTGTTTTTCTTTAAAATATATGTTGAACAATAAATTATTCTGACTTTGGAACAAAAAAAAAAAAACATACAGGTGGAAAATTTGTTTAGCTATTGTTAAGATAAATCTGAAGAACTTTTGTCAGCCACTGCACAAGATTAATAATTTATTTATTTGAAACTTAAATTAAAAATTTTAATTTATCCAAGAAATTGTCAAAAAATGCTTTAAGGCTTTAGTATGTGGAATTTGGAAGCGGAATAGAATTTAGTATATCTGAATTATACACTGGTGGCACGGCGGCGTAGTGGTTAGCAAGAAAGTCCTGGTTTCGAGTCCCAGGCTCGGCGAGGGCATTTCAGTGTCAAATACACAGTTGTGAATCTAATATTTTGTTGGAGCGCATTTAGCCTTAATTACAGCACATAATCTCCATGGCACTGTTGCTCCAGTTGGTCCCAACATTAATGTGGCAATAAAATGAAGTCAGCTGATGACCTAAATGTACTGAATAAGCAGGTTATCACATCAATGCACTTTTTCATCCCTGATGGCACGGATATAAAATGGGGTTCAGGGAGCATGAGCAACCATTTTCACATACAGTCATTGAAAAGTCTTGTCGCACATGTGGACATTCATGTATAAAAGCCCATATCTCACCAACATATTAATGGATTTTCATCAACTCAGCCTTACATTAATCCTACAAGTATACAGATTGTTTTGTGAAAGCAACAGGAAATTGTAAATTTATTTATACTTTTTACAGCCAATAAAATACGAACATATCCATTCTAGGCTGGACAAAAGTCGTGTCGCAATCATGTAACACCAAATTCTGGATCAAAATAATTAATAAAATTAGTAAAAAAATAATGAAAAGTGCTTGATTAACTAAATATAAATAAAATACAGGTATTAACGCAGCTTTCAGGTAATTTATGACCAAAGCTTAAATGGCTTGGTGGCCATCAAGAATCTTGACTAAAATCTTTTTGCAAAAACTGTAGAAACTTTCAAGATCTCCTAAAAGCAAATGAAAGTAATTTGCAAGCAGTAGTAAGAAATTGCAGACCCCCTTGGTACACATAGGTAAGCTCGGTCATGCAAGGAAAACTATCCACAAAACAACAGGCTGCACAAAAGTTGTAGTTCCTCCTGATGACTCCCTCAAAAGCTCCATTAGGACTCAGACAGCAATGTCTGCTTCAGCATCAACTCTACATCATATTTCTTACAATAGTCACCATACACCATCCAGGTCCTGTACAAGACACAACTAGAACCACCATGACGTGCTCACCAAGGCCCGAAAACGTGGAAACTGTTATTAGCAGAAACATGGAGGGAAAAATGATATTTGAGATGAACTATTAATTCAATATCATATTGCTACGCCACCAGTGTTGTTACTGACCATCTAGGAAATTGCTGGACCCAGAGTTCCGAGAAGAGCCAGTCATGTATGAAAGTGAAACATCATGGTTTAAGGTCACCTCCAGTACACAGGTATCACAAAGCTATGTAAGATGGGTGGGAACATTACCAGACGCAAATATCAACAGATTATTGCTTCCCGTTATGTTTCAAACCTACAGGTGGCTCAGATTTCTCACCATAGGGTTGATAATACACTGTTATCTGACCATTTGATGAACGAGCTGCCCTCTTACATAGCTTACTTGTGTATGAAATATGGATTACAAGTGTCTTGGGCCTCAAGAATCTTTAGTAGCACTTACAAATGTTTATTATTTGTAATTTGAACATCTGGAAGGCGTCTGATTCTTTTAATATGATAATTATTCATCATGACCAGCACCTGGGAGTCTGGTACCATCATGGCCATGTTTGCAGAGGAATTTTTCAATATGATGTTATATTTGCTACAATATTATATATTTAGTTATAAACAAGGCCATTTGATTATTTTTCTGTAATAAATATAGTCTTGAAAGTGAAATTATATCTTTGCGACAAGATTTTTGTCCAGGCTAAAACAGGAATGTTTATATGTAAGAAGCTGTAAAGATTAAAAGAAATTTCTTCCCAATACTGCTGCTAGTACATATTATTCAGTACCATCAGAGGGGTATTTTAAGTCATAGTTTATAAAAATCGGTTAATAGGTTGGTGAGATTATGGCCTTTTATACATGAAGACTTTTGTCAATGACTGTATGTATTGGCTCCCCAGAGTCCTGACCATGAAGTTGCCCATTCAGTTCCCAGGTAGATTAAATAAAAATGAAATACAGTGGTATCTCTTGGAAATAAAATGGAATGGGATCCACAATGTCTTTCTGAAACCATTTGTTTCCTCCTGTACGTGAGTGTTAATGACCCCTGCACCGGCCGCCATGATATTAATAACATCACCATCTTTTTTTATTTCTCTTAAAATCTTTTTCTTTCTTCTGTTTCTTAACACTTTTCAATTTATATGAATCGGTTTTGCACTGCTTAAGATCTATAAATCATGCATGCTCAAGATCGTTCCTCCGCTCATGCCATTTTGTTATTATAAACAGACAGAGAACCAAAACAAGAAGTAGAACTGGTGAATAAGAGATACTAAGCCTGTGGGCTGGGGTGGTTTCACCATGAAACCTTTATATTCATCCAAAATTAACAAATAATGAAAGATAACACACGAATGAATGGGCCCCTTTAACCCTATTGAAAGTCTTTGGGATGTGCTGGAGAAGACTTTATGGAATGGTTAAATTTTTCCCTCATCAACTCAAGGTGTTGGTGAAAAATGATCACAACAATGGATGGAAACAAATTTGATGTTGCTTAAGTTTGTTGAAACAATGTCATGGTGATTATACACTGCAATCGAGCCTAAAGCTGGTCCAACAAAATATGTGTGTGTACACATACATACATACATACATACATACATACACATACACACACACACACACACGTCATTAGAAGTACATAAAAATATAATTTCATGAATGTGAACTAATATTTATATACTTATATATTTTAAATACTTATAATTAATTAATTAATTCATTCATTCATTCATTTTCTGAACCGCTTATTCCTAATTAGGGTTGGGAGCGGGTGCCCCTCTCAGCTGACTCTGTGTGAGGGCAAGGTACACCCAGGACAGCTCGCCAGGCCATCGCAGTACCTATAATATATAATCATTATATTTAAACTAGCTAGGAGTATGATCTGCCTTTAAAATGATGGGTTAAAGTCTTGCAATTTTAAGAAAATCTGAACTCTAGATCAAAAATTCAAAGCTAAAAAGTAAATAAATAAATTACAGACTGTGCTATTTTGGCCAAAGGTAAAGCAGCCAGGATTCCCAGGGAAAAGTAGAAGCAAAAGGATTGTATACCTTAGCACTTAGCCAATCACTGTCAGCTCTCTCCCTCACGTCCATTAAGTGAAGTGAGGAGACACGGAGATAAGTGGAGTCCAAACGGAAGATATGAACTGTAATTAGGTAAGTGCATCCAAAGGGACGTTCGGCTGAAATAGCTAAACTCCTCTCAAGCAGAACAAGCAAGATAATATTGGCACAGTCTAACTTGCTAAAACTTTACCCAAATAGTTGCACTGGACACGGAGTATTAGAACATAAAACTTTATTTATGTGCTCAGTCTGAAAGCATACACTGCTGAAAACCCAAGCTTAGCCTGACCAGCTACCAGCAGTCCAAAAAACAAGAAAAATACTGGTAAGCAACAAGGCAACATTGGAAAGAAAGTATTTTAAGGAAAATTACACAACAAAAAGATAAAGAAAGAAAAAATACAACAATTACTTCAATAAACTGATTAACGCATTTGACTACAGCGTTGAATCAGTAGCTGTGATTTAGATACTATTTCTGTCTACCAGCAGTTAGATGAGTTTCGGACAGCTAGTAGATGGTTTTACCCCAGGAATCCCAGCTGCTCTGATTTTCACCTAAATTCCGTAAGATCTGTATTTGATCACTGAATTTATTTCTTTGTCCTTAGGGTTTTTATTTTAATATCAAAAGATTAACCTGTATTTTTGAATGTAATGTTATTAAAGGCAAATTTTCATTCATTCATTCACTCGCCGAACCGCTTAATGCTACTAAGGTTGCGGGGAGCCTGGAGCCTATATTAGCCAACTTTGGGTACACCCTGAACAGCTCACCAGACTATTGCAGGGCAAACGCTCACAACCATTCACACACACACACACACACACACACACACACACACACACACACACACACACACACACACACACACAAACACACAC
>JBCNYH010000016.1:6617911-6641407 GCA_039654325.1 Tandanus tandanus
GTGAGTGTGTGTGTGTGAGTGAGTGTGTGAGTGAGTGAGTTAGTGAGTGCTTGTGTGAGTGAGTGCGTGTGTGAGTGTGTGAGTGAGTGCGTGAGTTAGTGAGTGAGTGTGTGAGTGAGTGTGTGTGTGAGTGTGTGTTAGTGAGTGAGTGTGTGTGAGTGTGTGAGTAAGTGTGCGTGTGTGAGTGAGTGTGTGAGTGAGTGAGTGATTGTGTGAGTGAGTGAGTGTATGGGTGTGTGAGTGAGTGTGTGAGTGAGTGTGTGAGTGAGTGCGTGAGTTAGTGAGTGTGTGTGTGAGTGAGTGAGTGTATGAGGGTGTGAGTGAGTGTGTGAGTGTGTGTTAGTGAGTGAGTGTGTGTGAGTGAGTGAATGAGTGAGTGTGTGAGTAAGTGTGAGTGTGTGAGTTAGTGAGTATGTGTGTGAGTGAGTGAGTGTGTGAGTGAGTGTGTGAGTGAGTTTGAGTGAGTAAGTGAGTGTGTGTGACTGAGTTTGAAAGTGAGTGTGTGAGTGAGAGTGAGTGTGTGAGTGAGTGTGTGTGAGTGAGTGAGTAAGTGAGTGTGTGTTTGAGTGAGTGTGAAAGTGAGTGTGTGAGTAAGTGAGTGAGTGAGTGTGTGAGTGAGAGTGAGTGTGTCAGTGTGTGAGTGAGTGTGTGAGTGTGTGTGTGAGTGAGTGTGTGAGTTAGTGAGTGAGTGTGTGTGTGTGTAAGTGAGTGAGAGTGAGTGTGTGAGTGAGTGAGAGTGAATGTGTGAGTGAGTGAGTGTGTGTGTGAGTTAGAGAGTGGTTGTGTGAGTGAGTGTGTGAGTAAGTGTGTGAGTGAGTGAGTTAGTGAATGATTGTGTGAGTTAGTGAGTGTGTGAGTGAGTGTGTGTGTGAGTTAGTGAGTGATTGTGTGAGTGAGTGAATGTGTGAGTGAGTGAGTGTTTGTGTGAGTAAGTTAGTGTGTGAGTGAGTGAGTGAGTGATTGTGTGAGTGAGTGAGTGTGTGTGAGTGAGTGAGTGTATGGGTGTGTGAGTGAGTGATTGAGTGTGTGAGTGAGTGTGTGAATTAGTGAGTGAGTGTGTGAGTGAGTGTCTGAGTGAGTGAGTGTATGAGTGTGTGAGTTAGTGAGTGTGTGTGAGTGAGTGAGTGTGTGAGTAAGTCTGAGTGTGTGAGTGAGTTAGTGAGTGAGTGAGTGAGTTAGTGAGTATGTGAGTGAGTGAGTGTGTAAGTGAGTGTGTGAGTGAGTGTGAAAGTGAGTGTGTGAGTTAGTGAGTGAGTGTGTGAGTGAGTGAGTGAGTGAGTGTGTGTGAGTGTGTAAGTGTGTGTTTGAGTGAGTGTGAAAGTGAGTATGTGAGTTAGTGAGTGAGTGAGAGAGTGTGTGAGTGAGAGTGAGTGAGTTAGTGTGTCAGTGTGTGTGAGTGTGTGTGTGTGTGACTTAGTGAGTGTGTGAGTGAGTGTGTGTGAGTGAGAGAGTGAGTGTGTGTGTGTGACTTAGTGAATGAGTGTGTGAGTGAGTGTGTGAGTAAGTGTGAGTGTGTGAGTGAGTGAGTGTGTGAGTGAGAGTGAGTGTGTGAGTGAGTGTGTGAGTGAGTGAGTGTGAGTTAGTGAGTGATTGTTTGAGTTAGTGAGTGATTGTGTGAGAGTGAGTGTGTGTGTGAGTTAGTGAGTGATTGTGTGAGTGAGTGTGTGAGTGAGAGTGAGTGTGTGAGTGAGTGTGTGTGAGTTAGTGAGTGATTTTGTGAGTGAGTGTGTAAGTGAGTGAGTGTGTGAGTGAGTGATTGTGTGTGAGAGAGTGAGTGTATGGGTGTGTGAGTGAGTGTGTGAGTGAGTGAGTGTGAGAGAGTGAGTGTATGGGTGTGTGAGTGAGTGTGTGTGTGAGTGAGTGTGGAAGTGAGTGAGTTTGTGTGTGAGTGTGTGAGAGTGTGTGAGTGAGTGAGTTAGTGAGTGATTGTGTGAGTGAGTGAGTGTGTGGGTGTGTGAGTGAGTGTGTGTGTGAGTGTGGAAGTGAGTGAGTGAGTGTGTGTGAGAGTGAGTGAGTGTGTGTGAGTGAGTGAGTGAGTGATTGTGTGAGTGAGTGAGTGATTGTATGGGTGTTTGAGTGTGTGAGTGTGGAAGTGAGTGAGTGAGTGAGTGTGTGTGAGAGTGAGTGAGTGTGTGTGAGTGAGTGATTGTGTGAGTGAGTGTGTGTGAGTGAGTGTGGAAGTGAGTGAGTGAGTGTGTGTGTGAGAGTGAGTGAGTGTGTGTGAGTGAGTGATTGTGTGAGTGAGTGAGTGTATGGGTGTGTGAGTGAGTGTGTGTGAGTGAGTGTGGAAGTGAGTGAGTGAGTGTGTGAGTGAGTGATTGTGTGAGTGAGTGTGTGTGAGTGAGTGTATGGGTGTGTGAGTGAGTGATTGTGTGAGTGAGTGTGGAAGTGAGTGAGTGAGTGATTGTGTGAGTGAGTGTGTGTGAGTGAGTGTATAGGTGTGTGAGTGAGTGATTGTGTGAGTGAGTGTGGAAGTGAGTGAGTGAGTGAGTGATTGTGTGAGTGAGTGTATGGGTGTGTGAGTGAGTGTGTGTGAGTGAGTGTATGGGTGTGTGAGTGAGTGAGTGTGTGTGAGAGTGAGTGAGTGTGTGTGAGAGTGAGTGTGTGTGAGTGAGTGAGTGAGTGAGTCTGCAGGGGTCACTGACACTCATGTACAGGAGTAAGAAAATGATTATATTTTATTTCATTTCCAAGAGATAAATAACACTCTTTTTCATGTTTATTTAATGTACTTGAGAAGTGAATGGGCCCCTTCAAAAAGGGCATGATGACAGTTTAAAAGTTTAAAATTCTGCCCATTATTTTAATATTATTTTTGCACTAATATACAGAAATGTACGTCATGCCCCCCTCGACCGGATCTCTGACCGAAATATCAGATCCACTGAGCGCAGACATTTTTATAAACTGTTCGCTCTAAAACTACTGAACGTCCATGATCCCTAAACCTAGCCACGCCCTTCGAAAATGTAAAATTGATTGGCAGTTTCTACGGCAACTCCAAGGAACGTGTCTACGTCATGAGGTCATCCGGGAACTTCGCGCCTTTTTGATTGACAGTCGTCATGGCAACGCTCTTACTCGGCTTCCATTTTGTTCCCTTACTTTTTCTTCCGTGAAACATTTGAGGCGCGATTACCGTGTGGTGGATATCAGTCGACTCGAACACATCAGTCCGTGTGGAGTATCGAGCGAATCCACGGTCGCGGGGGGTTATTTTTTCCCCGCTCGGAGGGAAGGAGGAGGGGACTGTGGGCGGATGAGAGCGGCTGAAGCGTTCGGCCATGTCTGAGGTCCGCCGGGCCGGTCCGCTGCGCAGGTTTGGAACGCGCGCCATTTTGTAAAATTTACACAAAAAAGGAAGAAGTAGCTGGATGATGATGAGATCTCCCCCGAGAGACGCAGCTCGCTCGCCGACGGTTGATGTGTTGTTTTCGGTCGTTATGAGTTCGGAACCCGTGTGTCTTGTAACGTTATCACGCGACGCGCGTCACTGACAGCCGATGGCTTCTCGGCGAGGGTCAAAATGTAGCTGTGCTTCTGATCGGATAAGTTTGTGTTGACGGAGAGGCGCTGTTGATTTGGAAAGGAGTTGACACAAAGTCGGACGACTCAGGGTTGAAGCTTCATAGAGCGATTCATTCACCGGATTTAAAAAGAAGATCACGGATCCTTCGCGTCTTTTTTTTTTTCATTTTTCCCCCCCAAACGGATAAGGATAGAGTTTTTTCCTCTCTCATCCACAGAGGGACACGTAGCAACAAGGTAAGTTGTGGTGCATGAGTGATCAGGAGCTAAAGGATGTTAGCAGGCTGTAGTAGCCCAGTGATTCCGATACACTGAGATCCAGCTCAGAGACAGAGCTAAGGCTTTTTTTCTTTTCTTTTTCTGGTTAAGATTTCCTCCGGGCGGATCAGTTCGGTGGTGTTTGGTCGGTATTACACAATTTAGCGCGACACGGTTTAGCATTTATGTCAGTGGTTTGGACGGTTTAATTTTTTTTCCGCAGGCCGTCCTGAGGTACTGGGAAGATTTGTTAGCTAGCTAGCGTTAGCAAGCTCAAAATAGTCAGCTAATTTGAACGTTCAGCGAAGTCGTCCGTTTGTTTAAATTACCTAAATGGCGTGACTCGTGAAACAGACGAGTGATTAACACGGTTTGGTGTCCGTTGTGCCGGAAGTTGTCGGTGGTATTCGCGTTAGCCTTTTTGAGCGCGGGTACTTAGCAACCAGGCTAAGTGTGCTAGCTCTCCCGCACTAGCTGGAGCGGGTTTTAGCCGGAGCTAGTCATGCTACTACCTGTGTGACAGCTTTTCCTGGACACTCGCCGTAAACTGACGCGCTCCTGTTCTTACAGCAACAAACACGAATCAGGTCAGTAGTCATTTCAACAACCCGTCTCATGTTTTTTTTTATTTTTTTGGTCTTCCTGGATAATATGTAAACGCAGGAAAACGGGCAAAGTTAAAGGGAGTTTTGGGGTTTGTGCTTTTGCACGCTAGCATTAACAACCTTGCCCATTCTTTACTGTCAGAATCACGGTGTGTTTTCGGCGTCACTCTTTTATTCTAGGAACATGTATGTGTTGACTTTTAAATATTGAGACGGCTAGTTAGCTTGTGTTTGTGTGTTAGTCGTTAAGGAGTGTCGGTTGTGTGGATGTGAAGAGATTCGTCTGGAGTAAAACCGCCTTTGGCTAGCTGACCATTTATGTACAGCAGGCAGTCTTGTTTTAATTGTGCCTCTTGGTTCTTGTAGAATGGTTGATGATCATTGAGGATGAGGATGATGGTAGCTTTAGGACTCCGTGCTGTCCTTGTACTTTCTGACGAGACTCCTTGTTAGATCCCTTGTGTTTTTGTTTACATCTGGATCAATGCATACAATCAAAGTGGGGGTCTGAATGATCAGTGAGTCATTGCATTACTGATCCCTTCATCATCCCCACATTGCACATCTTATCTCTTCCTAAACACTCCTGAGATACTGATATGTGTGTACAGACCTTCTTTGTTTTCATCATGGTGTGGTTTTATCTGTTAAGTATACTGTGTGTTCCATTTGCTTTCCATTGCAAAGCCTTAAAATAGGAAGTGTCCAGTGTAAGATATTTTATTCCTGCTGGGGTACAGGGCTAATGTCTATTACATAATGCTTGTATGTGTTGCGTAACACAACTCTTCCCTAACTAACTCAGGTTTGCTGGGTAGAAAGTTAGATTTGTGGTGCGCATCGACAACTGGTGGGTTTTAAAACATATATTATTTTTACCCCCCCAGTGCTGCAAATGCACAACTTGGTCCAACTGCTAAACCAGTCCTTTGTACCACTAATGTTATATGTTCGGTTCAGTAAATAGCCAATTCATACATATATATTTCCTGCAGATCCACACCAATGATCGTGCAAGTTGAAGAGAAATCCGAACATCAACCGTTGAAAGACCCTGCTGAGGCACCAGGGCTTTTCTCCCATACGTACAGCTTAAAAGTTGGTTCAGGTAACCCTGAATTAATGCATTTATTTATTTATTTTCACTAAAGTAAGTCTTGAAACTTCCACCTTTTTTCATTGGAAACGATGGATATGTTCCTGTGAAAAAGCCTTCCAGAGAGAGCGATTTCCTAACATTTTCTGTTTTTCTGTTCTAGTGAACTGTGGTTTGCAGATGGACTCCTCTGCCAGGATGATATGAGATTTGCCAGAGGACGATGCATACAGGTTAGCGATTCTTCCTTTTTGGTCTGATCTTGGTTGCTGATGTAGGGATGGGTTTGTTAGGAGCGTGCGTGCGTGCGTATGCGCCCTGTCTTTGTTATTAGAATAGAAACGGAGAAATCTGTGGTAGGGAAATACTTAAAGGACCGTCGGACTATGCAGATGAAGTCAGGTTCGTGTCTATAGAACGGGATGAGATCCATGCGTGATTGTGATCGGTGTAATCACACCGGGATCCTTAGGGGTTTATAATGTGTGAAGCCTAGAAAAGATATTTCTTTTGTACACCCCAAGCTTTTTTTTATTATTATAAGTGTGTGTTAGTGCTTGGGAGAGTTGTTAGGAACACAATGCCAGGTTTCTTGTGTCCGGATGAATCTGTGCGGCTGTGGAGGCTTTCACAGACTTCCTGAGCGTTGTTTTAAAAAAAATAAATAAATAAAAAAAAAAAATCTCCTAGATACCATCCAGCCTATCAGCCCATAAATGTTTCTTTGATTAGAAAAAGAACTGCAAGTGTTTCCTATTTGTGATAAGGGGTCATTTTTTTACCAGAAGAGTAAATCATCTTTGCATGAAGTTCTTCTATTTAGGGCAAACACACTCCTCAACTATAAATGTTTAAAAATATAGGCCATGTTCCCTCCTGGCAGCTGCCGCACATTTTCTGCTCCTGTCTCCAGGGTCAGCTATCCCGAGTTCCTTTCTCGGAGAAACTGATTCCGGGTTCCTAACCCGTGAGCTTTTCTGTCAGCAAATACTGTGTTAAACTGTGCTGGGAAATGTGTCAAAGTGCAATGCAATTTCATGCCTGTTACCCGTTTTCCTATTGGTCGGCGCGCCTGCGCTTTGCCCTAGCAACAAAAGTGGGTTATTTGCATACGCTTTCCTGATTGGCTCCCGCTCCTGCTCGGCAGCCAATGGCGCGCCGTCTTCCTGGTGGTAGGCTATGCTAATGAGGCACTGTTGCTGGGGGTTGAGAGGCGCCGGTTGCCAGTGTGCTTCTGGTGCATTGTGACTGCCTGGTGAGAGACGGTGATAAATGAGGACTTAATGATCTGCACAATTCCCTTTCACTGCAGACACGTTCAATGTTTCAAAATGCCGCTCTTGACAACGTACACCAGTGTGTGTGTGGCTATGTTCGATCGAGCAGGCGGAATCAGATTGCCCCGACACCAACAACAGACAGTCGGAAGTTCTTGTTTTGTTTCATTGTTTGCTTTGCGTGATTCCTTGCCGAATCCCTGTGCGCTCAGCTGAAATGCAGACGCGCACAGCTCATTTTGTGCTGTTCTTCTCAACAGTGTTAAGTTCAGGAAAAATGAATATTGTGAGGTTTCAATAACGAGGAGCAATAAATATAATTTCTGAATGCCAGGTGGCTAACGTGTGAGCGTTTATGGCCACGCCATCTCATTTGTCTGATATGGTGTATTTCAATAATGGAATACTGTGGGGATGCAGGAGGATGGTTCGAGCTATGGGCGTGTGTGTGTGCGCGTGCGCGCCTGTGTGTGTTCCAAGTATAGATCCTGTGGTACTGTTGTTGAGCTCTTCGGTTTGGAGAGTGATGGAGAACCAGCTGAGTCATACACACACACACACACACACACACACACACACTCTTACGCATCGCTCCAGTTGCGCTTGTTCTCTCATGTTATACAATGGCACCTGGCAATACAGTGACTTTTAGTGTTTATGCTGCTCATATTAAACTGTATCGTCTGTCTCTGATGTTCTGATCGTGGCTCTACAAAATGATATCCAAGTTTTATAAAGATTAACTTTATATCCCAAACATGTTAATGTGCAATTCCGTATTGGTCTTTATGTAAACAATCATCCCATGTTGTTACGTGTGTCAGCCAACCCTACACTTATAGACCCCTACACTTTTGTAAAGACCTTACAGAGTATAGAAAAGTGTGGAATCTGTTTGGGGGGAAAGTTAGGGATTAAAATAGTGTTTATTAAAAGTTTTGGTGGAAGTAGGCGTGCACTAAGCTACTTGGGTTACAAAAATAAACAGAATAGTTTTGCCAACTGCAAATTATCTTTCCAAACCCGTGAGGTATTTAATCAGAGTTTTTATTTTCCTACTCTTGCTCTTTATGATCCTTTTTATACTCATTTGTGAAATCATTTTAATAGTAAAAGAATTTAGGTGTCGTAGCGGTTAGCATGTCCTGGGTTTGAGTCCCGTGCTCGGGTGTTTCTGTGTGGAGTTTGCATTTTCTCCACGTGCTTGCAGAGGTTTTCCTCCGGGTACTCCGGTTTCCTCTCGCTGTCCAAAGATACGCACGTTAGGCTGTTTGGCTGTTTGAAGTTCACCTAGGGGTGAGTGCAAGTTGTTCAGGATGTACCCTGCCTTCAACCAGTCTCAGCTGAGATAGACTCCAGCCTTCCCGTGACCCTTGTAGGTTTTGGTGAGTGAGTGATTAATAGATGACGAATTTTGTCTTATATCTGTTTGTATCTGTATCCCTGGAGTGGACGGACCTCAAGTTTTCTGTGATATTGCTTGTTATTGCGACTTGTAAAATGAATGGAACGATCTGATTGATTCCCTATCTCAGGATAGACTCGGGATAATGTTTGAATCGAAGCGGCTGATAAAAAGTGATGGTTTGCCGTGGTTACTGCTCCTGAAATTCAACAGAGACCATCCCAAAAAATGTGATCAATGCAATATGGACGTCTTTTTTAAACTTTGAATGCGGTTCAGATGATGTAATGGTACACGGGACGATTGTTATTCTTTAAACATGCAAAAAATAAACATAAAACCTTTTTATTTTTATTTTTTTAAGGTTCCTGTGTAGTATACACTCAGGCCCTGTGGATATCCATGAATCGTCCCCTTAACATTCTGTCTCAATGACTAATTGGCGATGTCCACCTCACCTTCAGTAAATAATTGCCGTCTTGTTGACTTTTTTTCTTTTTTAAATTTCATCATTAATTCATTTTATTTAAAATAGTTTAAGCTAGTTTTTTGCTCTCTGTTTGTTAGCAGGTGTAAATAAGTAGCTGATCGCAGAGATGTTGGAGTATAGTAAAATGTTTTTGTCATATTGACCAACCCGAGTACAGACAGATTTATAAAGAAAGAAAAAAAAAAAAGAAGCCATCCTAATAACAAATGTTATTTCAGAAAATGTCTGGAATGACGTTCCATTTTATAGGAAAGTCACAGAAGTACACCGTTCAGAGATCAGTTCATTTGAGCTTCATGTTAAACTCTGTGAAGTCTCGTTTGCGGGTGATACTAGCGGATATTAGTGTTTGGATTCAGTAGGGTTCAGCTCACTCAGGTTATTGGTGGTCGTGTCGAGACGACGCGACTGATTTCTTTGTAATTTAAAGAGGACTGTGTTGCCTGTGCATATAGTAACACTGACGCTCCCTTAAACCCCATATATGTGCAGTGAACAGGACATGCTGGCAAGTGAGCTGCAAATCAGCAACTTGAGCCACAATATTTGTGCCCAATAAATTTGGAAATGGCTCTTACTGATAAATTGCTCGATTGTCCCAACACGACTGGATACAGCCACAGCTCATAGTTTGTATTTAGCCTTGTTGCCATCCCCATTAGTAATACCTGAAATGATCGGACATGATTTTACGCTAATAAATATTGTGTTCATCTATCCGGTATCTATACCGTTCATCCATCTGGGAAACTAGAGCCTATCCGAGCTGTGTTTGGGCGAGAGACGGGTCCACTGTGGACAGGTCACCAATCTGTTGCAGGACTAACACAAACCCAAACAACTATTTAAGCTCACATTCGCACCTCTGGGCAGTTTAGAGTAGCCATTTGACCTAATCTGTTCGAACTGTTGGAGGAAACTGGAGAAAACCCTTGCAAACACAGGGAGGAATAGCAAACTCTTCACAGAAAGGCCCTCGTCCACCACCAGGTTTAAAACTCTGAGGTGACAGTGCTAATCACTGCGCCATGGTGCTGCCCTCTCTATTCAGGTTTTTATATATCCTATCTATATATCTTTATTTATATATATATATATATATATATATATATATATATTTAATTGAAAATTGGCATTTTTGCAGAACTCTTACCCACCTTCGTATGCACTGGAAGTCGCAGTCGCAGTAAGACATGAATAGGTCCAGGGTGCTGAGCTGTTTTCGGTTTCAACTAATTAAGATATGAATGTTGACACACAGGAAATGCATCATTATATACACAACCCGTGGAGTCCTGTATGAATACATGTCTTATATTTTACTTACACATCAAATGTTTATAGGATCTTTATAGCATCAGGTCTGCTTTTGAGGGACTGAAGCAAATGCTGGGCGTGTTCTTGTGACAAAAGCATGATCGCATGTTCCTGTTTTAGGTCTGTGCTTTTTTGGATGTCCTGTAACCCGATCTGTAGTTACCGAGGCCGGCCCGTCTCACGAAAGAACATATTAGACCTTCCTGGTGTTTCGCAAATAACGTTCAATTATGCTGCGATGTAGAATGTCTTCGGTCTGTTTCCAGCCAAGCGTTCTGGGAGATGGAAATAGCAGCCTGCTACCTACTCATCATTTTATCTCTAGAGGGCAGTAGCTGGACTTTGTGGCTGTTGTTTGGGTCACAACAAACCCGTTCTGTGTTGATCTAGCGGTCTGGTGTGTGGTTCGTCTGGTCTCCCTGCTGTGATGCAGTTTGTGAAGGACTAGATTATAGGCGATCCAGGTGGTTATTAGGGTATGAGGGAATACCCGAAACATGCAGGTGTTCTTCAGCACTGCAGTTAAGGTGAGAATCCTGTGTTACGGTGTGTAGAGATTTTGTTTTATTGTGCTCTGTGTATTGTCGTCACTTTTATCTCAGGACTCTGTACTTGAGGTATAAGATTCAAGTTGCTTCTTAAAATGTGTTACCCCTGGTATTATTGAGGTATTGCAGGCCTCTGTGATAAATACCATGCTTGTGGTGTTTGAGTGTGTATAAGAAAGTTTGAGTAAGGTAATACAGTCCATACTTAACAGTTATTCGCTGAAATTGTGTTGGATGTCGATGGGACCGTTCAGGGATCTCCACCAGGCCCTCGCTTCATGTTTATTGTTGTTTTTTTGTTTTGTTTTGTCAGCAAAACAGCTCTGGTTTTCATGGTCAAGGCCCACATGCTCTCCATGAGTTTCAGGGATTTTACAGCATGTGAAATAGTTAGTGGTGAACTCTCCATCGCTTTTCACGACACCTCCACTTCAAGTACAAGGTGACAAAAGCCAGGTTGTGTGTTGTAGTTTGGATGGATCACTGGCTCCGTACAACATTTCCACAACCTCGCGGGTCAGGAGAATTTTATAGACTGATTAAAATTTGGTTTTAAGCTTTATTTGCTTCAGTGAATTCTGTACTGCTGGCCATAGAAACGACTTGTTGTCTTTTGAAAAGAACGATGGCGGCGGTGGGGTGGCTTCTCGCACAAAGTTAACATTTCCTTAGATATTTCTGTTATTGTTTCCCCCTCACGTCTTATGTTCTGAAATTTGTCCTACTGTGAAAACAACTTTAAAGTAAACTGCTAATTGAAACATTAAAGTTTTGACAGAAAAGTACTTGGTTTACAATTTGTGCAGTTTTGTTGGAACTGCTATCTTTAGAAACTCAGTCAGTTTGTTTTTTTAAACGTAAAAACTATGAGGGCCATATTGTGTAGCTTTCGGCGTATTTATTTGGTACGGCTTTTTGTTGAATTTGTCAGTTTTCGGAATCAGTGACTAACAAACTGTAAGAGTTTCTGTTGTTTTGATCCAAGCGTTATCCCGAGTGGATGATGAGCAGTTATTGAATGTAGCGAAGTACGATATAGAGAATGATTCGGTCGAGGGGTTGGTATTCACGTTACTTTGTTGTGCATGCCAGTTGTACAACTATCATTCGGCTTATCCCATGTCAACATTGCAATAATTAAGTTATCCCATGGCAATTGTGCAATACTGGGAATTATTTGATGGCTTTTCACTTTTCAGAAACAAGAAAATCTGTTGAATGAATAAGAATATTATCCTGAGATTGCAAACCGATCAGATTGCTGAGTTCCTGTGTAGTATACACTTATCCTATCGTATAATATAGAAGTGTACTGATGTGATCTCTAGGCTCCATTATCCTGATTCTGATTCTGTAATGTGTGTGTAATTACAGGAGGAGAGACCTCAGCATGCAAACCCTCGTCTGTCCGGCTTGCTCCCTCGTTTTCGTTCAATGCGGCAGATGTGCAGATGGCTGCGCAGACGCCCCATGCTCACCCGCCATTCAGTGACGGCCACCAGGCAAGCGCTGACGCGCCGGCCACCGTGCTGCCCTACGGCCCACAGGCCCCGCAGCTCAACACCACCCAGGTACAGAAACACACCACGTACATGAAGCCTCTACCACTCAGAGTAATGTGTTTACAGCATAATATGATCCATGTTCAATCAACTTAGGCCAGAGTTCTAAATCTGCTCATACCCCGTGATGTAGAATAGCTCTCTTCTAACACTACACACACCTGCAGTGAGTCTCATCCATGCCCAGACTTCTTTTATTTCTGGTGTTTTATTATTCCTGAAGATTACCAGAAAAAAAAATGCAAGTAATGTCGGTATGTTAAGTGTATGTGTCTTTGTGCATGTGTTCGATCAGGTGACTGCTGATGTGGTGATGTTACAAAGGCGGATCCCCCAGTGCTTTCGGGATCCGGCCACAGCCCCGTTAAGAAAGCTCTCCATTGAACTGATCAAAACTTACAAACACATCAATGAGGTGAGAGTCTTCCCAACCCCACTCACATGACTACCAAAGGTTTCTATTAAAGCACATATTGTGTGGGTTTCTTTATTTTTCCAAAACAGAGTAATTGTTAAGATCCAGACATTTGATTAGTTGTTAATATCCATATTTTCTACCTTCAGGTTTACTATGCAAAAAAGAAGCGGCGGCATCAACAGGGCCAAGGGGAGGACTCGAGTAATAAAAAGGAGAGGAAAATCTACAATGACGGTTATGACGACGACAACTTTGACTACATTGTTAAAAATGGCGAGAAATGGTTGGACCGTTATGAAATCGACTCGTTAATAGGCAAAGGCTCCTTTGGACAGGTGGGTCTGACTCATGCAGGGTGGAGAAGGAAGAATATCAGACACTGTTCTGTAATACCGGATAGACAAATTTTGCATGGTCATAACCCAACTTTCTTTGACTTCGGTGTCTGTCTCCCCCTGCTGGCAGGTTGTGAAAGCCTATGACCGCTTGGAGCAGGAGTGGGTCGCCATCAAGATCATCAAGAATAAAAAGGCTTTTCTGAACCAAGCACAGATCGAAGTACGGCTCCTGGAGCTCATGAACAAGCATGATACAGAGATGAAGTACTACATAGGTAAAGGATATCTACTATTATTATCATTATTATTATTATTATTATTATTATTATTGTGTATAACGTTAATTATACTAAGTAGATGTAGTTTGATGTGACACTGTAACTGACTGCAGTATTCGGTGCAACCACTGCTTACTGTTTTCTTATTAAACACAAAAGAATACAAGCTTTAGTTAATATTTCGAATGTCTCATGGTGCCATCTAGTGTCTGTAGTGAAAATTTGTTGCAATGTACAAACAGGCTTGGTCCTTGAGTATAAATATTTTACATTTGTTTGAGCCTTCAGCCAAATCTTGTTCATACGTAAAAAATAATCTTATGTTTGCAGTCTGGATCGTCTGTGTAAGATATTTATGCTTTGGTGGCACCGTGATTAGCATGTCTGCCTCACAGCGAAAAGGGTCCTGACATCAATTCCCAGGCTCAAGGGCGTTTCTGTGTGGAGTTTGTATGTTCTCCCAGTGCTTGTCTGGGTTTCATCCAGATACTCTGGTTTCCTCCCATAGTCCAAAGACATGCACATTAGGCTAGTTGGCTGTTTGAAAGTGTCCCTAGGTGTGTGTGTGTTTGCCCTGTAATGGACTTGCAAGCTGTTTATGGTGTGCCCAGAGTGGCTGCGATAGGCTAAAGCCTCCCTGCGACCCTAGTAGGATTAGGCGTTTCAGCAAATGAATGAAAAAATTATTACTGACATTGACATCGGTCTGTTTCATGTCCTTAGTTCACCTAAAGCGGCACTTCATGTTTCGGAACCACCTCTGTCTGGTGTTCGAGATGCTGTCCTACAACCTGTACGACCTGCTTCGTAACACAAATTTCCGCGGGGTGTCGCTGAACCTGACACGGAAGTTTGCGCAGCAGCTGTGCACGGCACTGCTCTTCTTGGCCACACCTGAGCTCAGCATCATCCACTGTGACCTCAAGCCTGAGAACATCCTGCTCTGTAACCCCAAGCGATCAGCCATCAAGATCGTTGACTTTGGCAGCTCCTGCCAACTGGGACAGCGGGTGCGTGGACAGCGCCTAATAGGCCCTGGTCATTTCATTTATTTCCTGTTTGTTTGGTTATGCTCTGACCAAGTTGTACCTGTCTGTAGCTGACATGCTGAATAGTCTTTATAATTAAAGAGGTAAACTTGCACGGACGAGGGGTATCTGATGGCAAGGAGACGGGGGGTTGGGGGGGTAGAGGTTGAGTGGTGGTAGTTTGTAAATGTTCCTCATACTGTTTGTTCTAAAGTTGATTTACATTAATAGTGAATATCTTTCCTCTCGTGTCATCTCAGATATACCAGTATATTCAGAGCCGCTTCTACCGCTCCCCTGAGGTACTGCTGGGCATGCCGTATGACCTGGCCATAGATATGTGGTCACTGGGCTGCATTCTGGTGGAGATGCACACCGGAGAGCCCCTGTTCAGCGGCGCCAATGAGGTACATTTCATTAGAATGTGCATGTTCTCTGTAGACACCACCGAAGAGAATGTTTTCTTGATAATTCATGCAGGTAGTTCGTATGGTAATGCTTTAAAGAGCTTAGCTTAGCTTAAAAGTTTCCAGGTTTTTAAAACCGCATCACTGTCTTGCCTCTATTGTGTACATACTGTTTACTATTAAACAGTATTTGTGATGTTTCTTTGTACTGAGAAAAGAAGAGGAAACTCGTTTATTTGGAAATCAGTTAGAATGCAAATCTGTGGGCAGTTGTTTAAAACCGCAAGAGCTACCCAGCCTCATTAGAATAGTGATGAAGTCAGATGTGGGAGTCTGGATGTCTCTCAGAAGCTGTGGTTGTGTAGTTTTGTCTAATTCCACACAACTGGAACAATACAGTTAGGTATTTCACTCTGCTCATCTGATGTGTAATATAGAAATTCTATCATATAGATTTAGGCACTGCCTAAAAGCAGCACTCCCGAAATTGTCTCTATTGATAAGTGTCTGAGGCTGGTGTAATAAGAATAGCGCAGTTCCTTTAAGGGCTGAATCAACTGCAAACCTCAAGGAAATAAATAAACCTCTCCTGTGTTTCCCAACTGCGCTCTGAAGCAAAAGCAGGAAAGGTTAACATACAATTTTTTTATGGCTGATTTCCGCGTTCATTTGTGTTACCCGTCTTTTTAGTTTAGATATCCGTTTATCAGGTTCATGTTCCGTGTTCCTGTTAATGTGGGGTGTTTCACTTGGTGGAAGCCTGTCCGCTTACCTGAGTGAGATTGTATGTTTTTTATTCGGTGCAAGTCTGAACGGTGGTGCATTAGCCTCTTTTTTGGGGGGGTTTCGGTTTAATTATAAGTAATAAATGCATATTGGTGACACGGCAGCCTTATTGGGTTTGCTGTGGTGGCACGTACATCGGAGTCACATAAGTCATGTTCCATTCCTATGGGACTTCTCCGCTATAAAGAAAATTAATTTGGGTAACCACTGATTGTTCCAGAAACTGAAACTTCCATTATAAGTGAGTTTTTTGTAAGCTTAGGTTTTTGTCTCAGCGCAAGGACTTATTGATAAATGTTTTAGACTTGTTGCTAGTTTTGTCCTTCATTCTTATTGATGACTTCTGTGTGACGTTTCCTTTGGCAGGTGGACCAAATGAATAAAATAGTGGAAGTTTTGGGGGTTCCTCCCAGTCATATACTGGACCAGGCACCAAAAGCAAGGAAGTTCTTTGAGAAGATGTCTGATAGCACATGGAGTGCAAAGAAGACCAAAGATGGAAAAAGGGTGTGTTTACCATCAAATGTTTATTCATATATATATATATTCCTAATGACTTTTATTTACCCGAGTACTGTTTGGGCATTTAATAACTCCGATCGCTCTTCACCTGTTTTTTGTAGTATAAGCCGGCAGGTTCACGTAAACTGCACAATATTCTGGGTGTGGAGGCCGGGGGGCCAGGCGGCAGGAGAGCGGGCGAGTCAGGCCACGCTGTAGCCGACTATCTGAAATTCAAGGACCTGATCTTGCGGATGCTGGACTATGACCCGAAGAGCCGTATCCAACCGTACTACGCGCTGCAGCACAGCTTCTTTAAGAAGACAGCCGACGAGGGCACCAACACCAGCAGCAGTGTGTCCACAAGCCCGGCACTGGAACAATCTCAATCCTCTGGAACCACGTCCAGCACCTCCTCCAGCTCAGGTACACACCGCCACAGACCTCACACTCATGGAGTGTCCAATGCAGTATACAGTATGATTATACTTGGCCTGTGCTGCCCATGTCGGTCTGCTTCTCTCTTTTGGTGTCTCTATCCAGTACTGTTGCTCTTTGCTGTCATTGTGTGATATGACATGTCTTGCAGTGTGTTGTTACTGTCAGTGTGTTATTGTACTCCTTTGACACAGACGCCGACATGAACCATCATTTTGTCACTCCAGTTTGTTTGAAGACTTGAGCGAGTCAAAAGTAGTAAGGATGTATTGTCTAGCCTGTAGAACATGTAACAGGATCCATGTCACCAACAGCCTCTAGTGCTTTCAGTCAGACTGTTAGCTCAGTGTTTCTAGAAGGCAACGCTGCATTAGACTGAATCGCATTCCTATCTGTTTTATGCGTTATCTGATCTGTCGGGTTCAACTCTCGACTCGTTTGCAGGAGGTTCTTCTGGAACGAGCACCAGTGGACGCGCCCGCTCTGATCCTACCCATCAGCATCGGCTAAGTGGAGGCCATTTCAGTGCTGCGGTAGGCATGGACTGCCACAACCTCTGCCCTCAGGTACAAACATGCAAGCGCACACTTTATTATTACTAATATTAAAGCAACTGGTGTGATGTTAAAATTGTAAAGATCTTCCAGTGTCTCTTCAATATCTATTAAACAAACAGAAATAGATTTCTTAAGAGACAGATATAAATATTCCTATTTATTTAATCACGTCTGAATAAAGGTTTCTTCTCCATCCTGTGGTACTGGTTCGTTTTCTCTTGATGCTCGAATTTATTCAGTGTTCTGTGTGTCTCAGGCAAGGCAGGCATTCGGGCCCTCCCTGGGTTGGGTAGGCGGAGATGGGCTCCAGCAGGCTGCCGGAGAGACCCATCCAGTCCAAGAGACCACGTTCCACTTGCCTCCCCACCAACCCAAACCCCTTCACCCACACAGCTCTCATCACCATCACCACCATCCCCATGCCCATCACGGCCAGCACGGGCAAGGCCCGGCACGCCCCCGTCCTCGCATCTACTCACCCTCACACAGTGGCGCCTCCACGCAGGACTCCATGGAGGTGTCGCACGGCCACCTGTCCATGACCTCGCTGTCTTCCTCGGCCTCGTCCTCGTCCACGTCCTCGTCATCTACAGGCAACCACCACCATCACCACCCCCACCAGGCCTATCAGAGTCGCCCGCTGCCACTGGGCCTGGGCTACGGGCACGCCTTTTCCAACCCGCGCCAGGAGACAGGCACGGCCGGACACGCCGCATACCCACTCTCTACGAACTCGGGTTACATAGCCGAGACTCATATGGGCCTGCGCCAGGGCCTGGACCGTGAGGACTCGCCCATGGCTGGTGTATGCGTGCAGCAGAGCTCAGTGGCCAGCTCCTGACTACACTGAGAGGACCACTACCCCTCCCCTCTGTGTGTGTGTGGTTTTTTACAAAAAGAAAAACAACAACAAAAAAAAAACGCTGGTGTTTTATTTTTTTTCTTTTATTTTTTTTTGTTGTTTTTTTTTTCCGTCCTTTTTTCCCTTTGAAAAGTGCATAGAGATTAAAAAGCTGCTGTAAAAGAGAAGGGAGATGACGACTGACGCCGCATGTGCGCTCAAAACTCCTCTCTGCTTACTTGCTGGAGGCATCTGTTTCAGTCAGTTACCTTTTTTTTGGCTTGGAACATTTTTCAACTGAATTTCATTTTATTATTAAAAAATAATATAATCATACATTTATTCCTTTTCACTCAGCTCTTTTAAAAAAAATTGAGTATTAACATATGCACCTTCCTGGCAGCCGTGAAATTAAGTTTCTATTAAAGGTCTGGGAGTCTGGAAGAGGGTCCAGTGGTCTCGGAGATGGACGTTTCTCTGCCTGTAGTCACCAGAAATGCAATGTGTGTTTTAAAAACATCAAAAAAAAAAAAATTCCAACAGTTACTCTTTCAACTGCCATTTTTCTTTCTTTTTTTCCAGCAGGCTTATTTGTAGGATATTTTTTTTTCTTCTTCTCTCACTTCATGTGCAATTCTCTGATTTGAGTTTAGCAGAGCAGCAGCACTAGAGCGAGCAGGCATGCTGTGTCGAGGGCGCAGTCTTGCGCGTGTCTCCTTTAAAAGGCAGAGGGGGGGTGTGGGGTGTTTCTCCCATTGAGGGTGTGGTTTCCTGGGCTGTGTGTGTGTGTGTGTGTGTGTGTGTCTGTCTGTCACAGAGCAGCAGTGTTTGCTGGTGTTTCTGTTTAGTGATGAGCTCTAGAGTGGGCAGTGGAGCAGGAAGGAGCCTGGTACTGGGCAGCGGTGGACAGCACGTTTGGGGGAAAAATGGCCTTATCACGCACTGAATGAAGAGAAGCTGGACATTTACCCTTAAACCAGGGGGAAATAGCTTTCCTGTATTTTTTAAAATCTGGAATACACAAGTCTTTACACATGATAAATAGGAAACAGAGTATGAGAATGGTTATTCGAGGCCTTCCTTATCTAGAAATCTACTATTTGGGAGTCCCCTTTTTTTGTCTTTTGTTTGTTTTTTGCTGGCCTTGTGAATTCACAGAAGTAGTATTGCAAGTTGAATGGAATCAGCTACTACCATGTCCCTTACTGCTTTTTTCTTTCTTTCTTCCTTGCTTTCTCTTCTTTTGCTTCATTTTCATTTTTTTTTTTTCAGCATGTAATTTACTTTGGCATCTCTGCACATTTCCACCCTGGAAATCTTAACATGCAGACTTTTTGTGTGACTGCTTATTTTGCCTCACATTTATGCTGTGAATTTTAGGAGAGTTTATTTTCCCTTTTGATAATTTATTGTACCAAAGCAGTTTTTTTTTTATAGCACATAGATGTCTGTAACCAATAATGTAGCAGTCGTGCACTTTGAAATAAGGTGTATCAGATTTCTTATTTTTTTCTTTTTTCTTTTTTTTAATGTCAGTAAAATGGCTGTATGTATTGTTTTATTGAAACTGGAACTGTTGTCAATGCGGCATATTTACTAAGAGCTGGATCCCGAACAGTATCAAGTTTTTCGCCCCTTTTTTCAAACAGGAGAACAGTGCTAATCAACGGAAACACCGACTCTTGTGTTGTAGATTTTAGTTTCGCTTCATTCTGTGTGGTGGAGGGAAGGACGATGCCTGGCAAGGCACAGCGCAACACGGCACGGCGCATTGGCTGCTCTGCGGGTTCCAGAGCTCCCGGGTGGCCACTGAGCAACCGGACGTGAGGACAAGGAGAAGCGGTGCGCTGCGTAATCCAGTCAGACACCTATTTCTTAGGTGCCTCGTTATCTGGGTTCCACTGCCTTAAGTGTACAGCACCGTGTTCTCATGAACAAACTGTGCAGGAAGTGCACCGAGCGAAATTTGCAGCCCCTGCCTGCTCAGCAAGCAATGTGTAAGTTCAGATCCAACCTTCACAAGCTCAGAGGAAAGAGGGTTTTTTTTTTGTTTGTTTGGTTTTTGTTTTTTTTTCCCCCAGATCGGGCTCATGGTGGCTCAGGAGTTGGGGTTGGTGTGAGAGCATAACCTGGTCTATTAAAGTCGTCTGTCTCCTTATCGCTTTTCCTTTTTTTTTTTTTCTTCTCCCCCCCACTTTTTTCGCTGAAGGTGTCTTCATATCCTCTCCTGCTTTCACGCTCCCTCTCTTGCTCTCTCCACGTGAGTATGATTGATGCCTATAAATACAAGGTAAATGGTCCTATAGGGTTCTTGTTCTTGGCCAGCAGCAAAGGACAGCTATTGGGAGGAGTCCATGAAAAACCCCAGGCTTCAGGTGTTTACTTTGTGACCCCATTTTAATAGCTGAAATAGAATTTATGTACATATTTATATTTTTTTAAATAAAGGAAGTTTAGAACTCACTACTTTTTTCCTAATGGTATTTTGAGTACATTTAAGTCAGCTTGGTGACCATGCAGTGGAACTCTGTGGTAGTCAAATGGGTATCAGTGCTTCCAGCCCAAAGTAGTTGACAATGCCAGTACGAATGCAAAACTCTAGGGTTTAAATCTCACAGGAGAGTAGATCTTCATACCTTAAATATAATAGACAGGGTATAGTGTGTGGATGTGTGTCTACAAATCCGAATGACGGCAGTGTTTTCATATATCCGTATACATAAGAGATTATGTATGCCTAGTACAGGAAATATTTTTGTTGTGTTAATTTGGCACACGCTTCAATAAATGGGTCCATGTGCAAACTGAATGTAGGCTATTGCTGGAGGTGCATGTAGCAAAGTTCACAGCGGTCTTTGTTCGACAGTCCGAACCGCGCATCCTCGATTAACATCGGCTCTTCACTCTGAGTCCAATAACTGCGTGTACCCCAGGACGAGCGCAAAGCCCCCCCACTGCGGCTTTCCCCCTCCCTGCCCCGATCCTCGGCCCCCAGGCTTCCACGCCCACTTTAGAGTCTCCACTTCTCCTCCCTTTGGTTCCAGGACATCTGGTGTGCACTGCAGAGCTGAACAGCATGACAGAAGGATAAGTACCTTTTATCCACAGATTGTACGATCAGGACTTTCTGTGTAAAGTAAAATGTTACTGAGAGGCAAAAATGGACAAACCCTTTGTACTATATTCAAGCGGTCTTATGTATGACATAAAAAAAAGTTGCATAACTTTTGCTTGTCTCTTGTTTTTGTATGATGTCTAAACAACAAGATGCAGATTGACATTTTTCTTCTAGCGGTTTGTGGAACTGCACGGGTGAGCAAGAAGAGACGGGCAGTGTTTAGTCTGGGAGACCAAATCGGAGAAATGGACACCGTTATGGCTGATCCTAGACTGACGTGCTGTACAAGTGGACAAGCTTCCAGTCTGTTGAGTCTCACTTTCAGCTGAAGGGTCATTGTTAGTATTTTGTTTTTAGAGTTGATCTTAATACCAGCTGTAAATGATCTAATGCCTCAAAGCTGGTGGAACATATCTAAAATTGTGCACATACTCAACTCCTTTCTATGTAGTTATAGTAGAAACCCTGATGTTCCTCAGTAGCTGCTTTTACATGGGCAATGGGAACAAATTAATCCTGGAACAACTTGCGCCCACTTTCCGATGTATTTACACCGTAACTCTCAAATCGGTAGCAAGCCTCAAGCTGGAGGACAGCACGCAAGCAGGCATGCGCAAATCAGTCACCAGAAACAAAATGTTGGTTGAAGATATAAGGCGTGCTTCCGCATGTTTCAATGGTTACAAGGCTCCGGAAATGATAGGGCAGTGACAAAGAATAATAAATATGAACACGCCATTGCTTCAATGTTTTAAAAACGCCACCGAAGAGAGAGAGAGTCACCGTTTTCCTTGTGTTGACGCCGATAACAAACCACTAAAGAACCTGCGTTGAACGGTCATGAAGCGACCTTATAACCCAGATGGACGCTACTGTTCACACGTAATCCCTCCTACCAATTGTGATCAGACAGCAAGCTATGCCCAAAGCAGCATATTCTGGAACAACTTCCTGGAAAAGTGGAGCAAGTTGCTCCCATGGGCTGTTGTGCTGGGGCAAGTTGTTATGCAAGTGCCCATTTAAAAACAACATATGTCTTATTCAACTTGTGAGCTAGTCAACAAACCTTCCATGAGGAGGGTCAAGTATGTTGGGAAAGGTGTGCGTGGTATTGAGTCTTCAGGACTAGAGCTGAGAACCTTTCATCCTATTCAAAAGTTCAGCTTCCTGAACGCCTCACGTTAAGACAACGTACATTGAAACACCTCGCTGACTAGTTAGTAAAATAAAATGACACCTCAGTACATCTAAATGCGTAAGATTTCAAGGTTTTCTGTTGTAAAATCTAATTTTATATGACTGCCTGCGAAACACACAGGGCGGAGTGGTCAAGGTGGCAGAGGGTAAGTTTTTAGGTTACATCTAATACGTAGACAACTGGTCTGAAAGAAAATGAGTCGTAGGGCAATAAACACATTAATTGAACACTCAATCATCTGCTGAACCACTTCGACCACTTCAGTCTATCTCAGGTGATACTGGGCGAAGGCAGGGTCCACCGCAAACAGTTCATCGAACCATCACAGGGCAACACGCAGAACCATACACACACCTAGTCTCAATGAAATGTGCATGTCCTTGAGCTGTGGAAGGAAACCGGAGTACCCAGAGAAAACCCTTGCAAGCACAGGGTGAACATGCAAACTCCACACAGAAACATCTGAGCCTGGGAATCAAACCCAAGACCTTGCTGTGAGGCAGACGTGCTAACCACTACGCCACCATGCCGCCATTAAATTGAACGGTTTAGAAAAATTCATAGGGATGTTGGTCAAGAAGATGGAACAGACTGGATTTTTTTAAAACAGCTGTAATTCATATCTGCTTACACTATTATTATTATTATTATTATTATTAATAATATACGAGAGTTACACAAGAGTTTACCCCTTTGGATGAAGGTAAAAGAAATAGAAAGCTGGCTTCAGGGTATGGCAACCTGTTGCTCCTGAATCTTATGTTGATTTGGTTCTTCCACCCATATGAAATATACAAAAGTACTGCATTCACTTGAGGAAAAAAAATATTAGTTCTGTTTTTCTGAATTAAAGAGAGAACCTTTCTTGGGAATCCAGAGGTATCCAGAGGTAAATGCTTTCCATCTGTACAACGACAAAGTCCTGAGGTGTCATACAATCACAATACAATCTATAATAAAGATAAGAGTATCTCCCAATGTCTCAAACCTAAAACTAAGTAAAACTCATTTGCTAAACCGCTTAATCCTGTTAGGGTCATAGGGAGGCTGGAGCCTATCTCAGCCGACACTGGGGTAAGGCAGACACCCCGAACAGCCTGCCAGACCATCGCAGGGTCAACACACACACACACACATCCATTCACACTCTCACCTAGAGGCAATTTGGAACAGCCATTTAGCCTAATGTGCATGTCTTTGGATTGTAGGAGGAAACCCACACAAGCACGAGGAAAACATGCAATCTCCACACAGAAACTCCCTCGCCGAGAGTGGGACTCAAACCCAAGACCTAACTGTGAGGCGGACGTACTAACCACCGTTCCACCCCAAAGTAAAACTGGATTGAATTCTCAAAAATGCTCGACCCGGGGTCGTCTTCGGTGTGGGGTGGCTTGGGTTCGCGCTCCGAGGTTGCTGCTGATCGCCCGGGTCTCTGGGCTGCCCTGGTCTGCCTCTGGCCTCTGTGGAGGTGTGGTCGCATTTACACGGTCTTGCTCGCC
>JBCNYH010000016.1:6641507-6656507 GCA_039654325.1 Tandanus tandanus
TTTGGTTCCTTTGGTGGTGTTTGAGGGAAACGTGGGGCCCTTCCCAAAAAAAAAAAAAAAAAAAAAAAAAAAAAAAAAAAAATGCTCTCAAAAAGGAAAGAAGCTTCTTTTGTTTTGAAAAAGTAAAAGGTAAAGTCTGTTGGGTGTTTTTACACTCGAGCCTAGTGGCTCATCAGAGTCGGAGCTTATCCCCGGGTTCTGTAGCGTGAATTGACCAGGAGTTCAACTCCTCCAGGATGGGACGCTAGTCCATCGCACGTTACCTTCCCAGCATTTATACTGCTACCCATTTATACTGCTGGGAGGACAGAGGCCCACTTGTGGTTGAGACCTTCCCCAGGGGGTCTAATGGGAATTCAAACCCACGACCTCTCGATCATGAGCCCAGCACCATTTTGTTTCGAAGTGTCTCAGATAAACAGAGATAACAAGTGTATGCAATACGCTTCTGTAGAAATAAGCTCTAATAATAAAACTGGAACCAGTCATAAGCTGTTCAAATGAAGGAAACACTCTGGGAATGGACATGAGGATTCCTCCACGGAGAAGTGAAAGTCCAGAAGGTTATGTTAAAACCAGTGACGATAAAATCTGCTGAGTAAGCCACTGTTTTCACACCACTGGGAAATGTTTTCTAGAAGGATGAGCTCTCCATGTACAGTGTGGTTAGAGAGGAGCTTAATGGATGACAGGTGGTAGATTCCAGGTGGTCTCTTTGCTAAAGTGTTTTCCATTTTGTTTAAGGATTTGCTCTCTGTCTTTATAGGACCAGAGGAACAAGAATATAAGTGACACTAAACAGAACTTAAGCATCAGTGGCTACCGTAGCCATAATAAGGACCTCATATAGCCTACATTTTGGGATTAAACTACATCCCAGGGTAGTTAAAAATACCCCAACTGTTTATTTGACTCAACGCATAACATTCAATCTTTACTTTTTTGAACCGCTTAATTCAAATTAGGGTCGCAGGGAGGCTGGTGCCCAGGGTGAAGGCGGGGTACCCACTGGACAGCTAGCCAGGCCATTGCAGGGCCAACACACACACAACCATTCACACTCACACCTAGGGGTGATTTGGAACAGCCAGTTAGCCTGCTGTGCATGTTTTTGGACTGTGCGAGGAAACCGGAGTACCCAGAGGAAACCCACACAAGCACGGGAAGAACACGCAAACTCCACACAGAAACACCCCAAGCCTGGGAATTGAACCCAGGCCTTCTTGCTGTGAGGCGGATGTACCATTCACTGTGCCACCGTGCCACCCATGAATTTGTATTACTCATGTAAAATATCTAACGGTGAAACAGCACGCAAGGCCATTGCTGACGTTCCACCTCCGCTTCACAACAAGAAGGACCTGGGTTCGTGTCCCAGGCTCGGTGAGGGTGTTTCTGTATGGAGTTTGCATGTTCTCTCCATCGTTGTGTGGGTTTCCTCTGGGTACTCCAGTTTCTTCCAACAGTCCAAAGACATGCACATTAGGTGTGAGTGTGGGTATGAATGGATTTGTGAGTGTGTTCAGGGTGCACAATGTGCATGATTTGTGAATGTGTTCAGGGTGTACTCCGCATTCATCCAGAGTCAGCTTAAATGAGCACCAGCCTCCTCCCCGCGACTCAAGATTAAGATTATTATAGTAAGGTGACCAGTTAAAATTTTAATATTTGGTAAACACTAATGGCTGTTCCCCCCGGAAGAGCTGGAGGAAGTGGCTGGGGAAAGGGATGTCTGGACCTCACTGCTTAGGCTGCTGCCCCCGTGACCCGACCCCGGATCAAGCGGAAGATGATGATGATGATGATGATGATGACGACTAATGGCTGTGGCTTATGTTGAACAGCTCACCAGTCCACCTGATGGCAACACACACAACCATTCATATTCACACTCACACCTAGGGGCGATTTGGAACAGCCAATTAGCCTAATGTGCATGTTTTTGGGCTGTGGGAGGAAACTGGAAACCCACACAAGCACAGGGGAACATGCAAACTCCATACAGAAAGGTCTGAGCCTTGTAATCGAGCTGTGGACCTTCTCGCTGTGAGGCGGACATGCTAACGACTACACCACTTAAAAAATAAGAAATGTCTGCCTCAGAGCTAGAAGGTCCTGGGTTCGCGTCCCGGGCTCGGCAAAGGTGTTTCTATGTGGAGTACTCTGGGTTCCCTCTGGGTACTCCGGTCTCCTCCCACAGTTCAAAGACATGCATATTAGGTGTTAGTGTAACTGTGAATGGGTGGGTGGGTGTGTTTGGCCCTGCGATGGTCTCGTGAGAGTAACCAGTGACCATATAAGGTGACCAGTTTAAACTGAAATATTTAGTAAATACTAATAGCTGACTATGGCTCCTAGTTAGGTAAACTTGCTTGAACTAGCTAACAATTAAATGCTAACAATTAACTTTCTGCATTAAGCCTTTTATGGATGATACTAAAACTCACACTCACTCATTTGTTGACCCGCTTAATCCTCTATTAGGGTCACAGGGAGGCTTGGGCAAATCTCAGTCGACACTGGGTGAAGGCGGGATACACCCTAAACAGCTCGCCAGACCACAGCAGGGCCACACACACAACCATCCACACTCACATCCACACCTAGGGACAATTTGGAAAAGCCAGTTAGCCCATGTGCATGTCTTTAGACTCTGGGAGAAAACCGGAGAACCCTGAGGAAACCTACACAAGCACAGGGAGAACTTCTAAACTTCACATAGAAACGCCGGACTTGAATCAGGGAGCTTCTTGCCGTGAGGCAGACATGCTAACCACTATGCCATCGTGCCACTCTGATATTGGAACTGAAGAGAAAAACCTGATCATACCTGGGAAGAGTTACTAAAGGCATTCCATTTACAAATTAACCACTAGGTGGCCTACTTGTCAAGTAACTGAAGCCTTGGATTTCTCATATCACAGGCTTCAATGTTCTATCCATATAATAATAATAATTTTATTTGCTTTTTAATAACAACACATGGCCGAAGCTCGTTAAAAATTTATTTGCTAATTTTTAGGAATTTAAATTTAGGAATTTCTGGCCAAATGCAACTTTTTTAATGACCTCAACTCACTGTACATATTTATCACTCCCACCGGGTGTGTATTCAGCTAGGCCAGGGGTCTGAAACCCCGCTCCCGGAGTGCTACCTCCTACAGGTTTTAGCTAATCACTCACTCATTTGCCGAACCGCTTAATCCTACTAGGGTCCCGGGGAGGCTCGAGCCTATCTGAGCCGACACTGGGTGAAGGTGGGGTACAGCCTGGACAGCGCGACAGATCATCGCAGGGTAACACACATACCCATTCACTCACACACACCCAAAGGTACCCAAAGGAAACCCACACAAACACAGAAACGCCCTTGCCGAGCTCAGAACTTAAACTGTGGACCTTCTTACTGTGTGAGGGACATGCTAACCGCTACACTTACAGCTGACCAAGCTCTTACGGCAATAATCGGATGGTCAGGTGGGCATGATTAGGGTTGGAGCCAATGACTTCAGGAAGGTAGCCCTTAAGGAACAGGGTTGTAGACCCCTGAGCTTGGCAGTAGTTCCCAACCGTGTCCCTGAAGGGACAACACACCTCACTCTCTGATTTATTTGTGACAAACCACTTACTCCTACTAAGGTCGCAGGACACTGGACAGAGGTGGGGTACACCATGAACAATGACCCTCGTGGGGCCAACACACACACACAACTATTCTCAGTCACACTTAGGGGCAATTTGGAGCAGCCAGTTAGCCTATTGTGCATGTCTTTGGATTGTGGGAGGAAACCACTAAACCCACACAAGCATGAGGAGAACACGCAAGCTTCCTCGCCGAGCCCGGACTCGAACCCATGACCTTCTTGCTGTGAGGCGGACGTGATGAGCATGTCTTCATCTGGGTGTGAATAAGCAGGGAAAGCACTAGAATGTGCAGTACATGGGGTTCTTCAGGACCAGGGTTGGGAACCTCTGAGCTAGAATACATGATAACTTCTGCTTAAATCTAATAATTTTAAATATTCTTCCAATCATGATACTGTACTGTATTAAAAAGCCTACAACTAGGATGAATACGGCATTAAAGCTTTTAACTAAATATCTTTTTTTAAGAGTTCGGTGAAGCCACTCATATGTTACAGTCTTTTTTTCTTTTTAGAATTTTTGGATGATCAAAAGAGTTTATGTAGATTTATGCAGGCCCACATGCACATAATGATATTGTTCTGTGCTTTTGGCCAGCACCACCACTCACACCATGTGTCTCTGCAGATGCTGCCTTCAGAAGTCAAAAACAGGTTCGAATTCATAGCCAAAAGCTCTAGAACTTTCCTGGAATTCTGAGAAGATCCATTAGAAAGGAGACAGTGCAGAAGCGACGTTTCTTTATTCAAGCCAACGTTTGTATTTTTTTAATTATTATGATCCTGTAATCTGTATACTGTGTCATTTATTAGAAATGTGTAATGAACACGTATGGCAGGAGAGCATTTTCCCTCTTTTCCTTTCTCAGTGTCTTGCCCTATCCTTCAGTTCACACATCGCAGACTAAAACTTGAACAGATTCAGATTTGTGTTTACAAATTATAAAAAACATCGTTACAAGTTAATAAGAGAGAATTTTCAAGCTGACTATTTAAAATCAATGGAAAAATAAAATAATAATGAATTATGCATTAAAGTTATTTTAGATAAAAATAAAATGGGCAGCATGGTCCCGTAGCGATTTGCACATCCGCCTAACAGCAAGAAGGTCCTGGAAGAAGTCCTGGGCTCTCCGAGGGTGTTTCTGTAGATTTTGCATGTTCTCCCTGTGCTTGCGTACTCAGGTTTCCTCCCACAATCCAAAGACATGTACATTAGGCTAACCGACTGTTCCAAATTGCCCCTAGGTGTCAGTATGAATGTGAATGGCTATGTGTTGGCCCTGCGATGGTCTGGCAAGCTGTTCAGGGTGTACCCTGATTTCGGCCAGTGTCGGCAGAGATAGACACCAATGTTCCAGCAACCCTCGTATGATTAAGCAGCTCAGGAAATGAGTGAGTTAGTCAGTAAAAAAAAAATTAAAAAATCACTTTCACTCTCACAATCACTCATTTGCCGTACCGCTTAATCGTACTAGGGTTGTGGGGAGGCTGGAGCCCGTCTCAGCCGACACTGGGTGAAGGCGGGGTACACCTTGAACAGCTCACTAGACCATCGCGGAGCCAACACAAACACAACCATTCACACTCACATCCACACCTAGGGGCAATTTGGAACAGCCAATTCGCCTACTGTGCATGTTTTTGGTCTGTGCGAGGAAATCGGAGTACCTGGAGGAAACACACAAGCACTGGGAAAACATGCATACTTCACACAGAAATGCCCAAGCCTAGGACTTAAATTCAGGACTTTCTTGCTGTGAGGCAAATAAAGTGCTAAATTACGCTTTATGCAGTCTCCACACCAGTGCCTGTAACAGTAGCAGCTGTATCTGTTAGCTGTAGTTGTAACAGTTCTGTGACTATAAGGAAAAGTACAAATTCACTGTTAAGGGCCGGATATTATACCCATTTTTAGACCTTTATTTTTCACCTTGGACACAAGTGGAGCACCAAAGTATAATTCCTAAACCTAAAACTTCACAGTTCTTCAGAAAGCTGCTTCCCCACCTTCACTGATCCCCAAGATTTTGAGTGCACTCTGGATGGCATATTTGGCTTCCTCCTCCCATTTTTGGCCTTTCTGCTCTCTGTGTCATCTCTGCTCTGATTGGTCATCTGAAAGGTCCATGCTCAATGTGCTGGGAGGATGGGCGGAGATAACCTGGTGCATGGTGGGCAGTGGAATAAGGACAGCTAATCAGGAGACCCAACACATGATGCACAAGTGCGCCCAGTAAAAAAAAGGTGAAAAAAGGCCTTGTGTTTAAGGGCAGCTCAAACAGTTTAGAAGGGAATAATTAACTGTGCTCTAACTTGTTATTTGACATTGTCTAACATGGCTATCTAACAACATTTATGGGTCAAAAACTGGAAAGAAGCATCATATCTCCCCTCTAAGGATAGGTTTTTTGCAATACTTATACTCATATTCTTGGAAGCATCTCATATGGATGATGTAATTCCAGAGTTAAACAGATCATTCTCATTACTGTGTGAGAGCATTCCATGGTTCTGCCCCAGGCCTAATTAAAATCAGCTTTCTGCTGTTAACGTGTCCGAGAGCTAACGAATGAAAGTATAAGCCCTGTATTGCACTGCCTCTTTAGATGGTAACAGAAACCCTCTCCCAACACCCTGCTCTGCTGGTGGACTGCATGATTACAGCTGATATTCCATCAATTAAGGTTTGGGTTAGTAAATCAGGGCAGCACACTGGTGTAGGGTTTAGCATGTCCGCGTCACAGCAAGAAGGTGATGGGTGCAAGTTCCGGGTTCCAGCGTTTTGTGTGGCAATCCTGTTTCCTCCCACAATCCAAAGACATGCACATTACACCAACTGGCAGTTCCTAATTGCCCCTATGTGTGAGTGTGAATGATTGTGTGTATGTTTGACATGTGATGGTCTGGCGAACTGTTCGGGATGTACCTCGCCCAGTGTCGGCTAAGATAGCTCCACGCGACCCTAGTAGGATCAAGCGGTTCAGCAAATGAATGAGTGAGTTAGTAAATCAATGTAAGTATTGCTGGATGATAACAATAGCACCAATTTTTATGATTTATTAATAGACTGGTGTATCCGTCTGTGAAGTTAAATCACATTTTAGCGAAATCCGACTCCCGTTTGCTGCCATATATATAGAACCATATCCAACATGTTTGATATAGAACCTTTAAAGTACTTAAAAAAAAAAACCAGGTTCTCTTCGTTTTGCATAGCCACAGTTCTGTTGATTCTGATTGGTCAAGGGGGTTTTGATGTTTTCTACTGTATGATAGCAGTGGGCATGATCGAACATCCGCCGTAGAGGAGAGGACTGAGAGGAGTCAGGTAGAGCCAACAGGTAGCATGTGGTAAATCTCAAATGTGTCTAATTACTGGCTGGCTCTTTATATGTGTTTTGTGTGTTTGCAGTAGAGGCCAGTAACCAGAGAGGGAGCATTGCCAACATGAATAGTGTGTCTGTGTTTTCACAGTGTTTGAGTTTGTCCAGTGTGTGGTTAAGTGCTGCCGTATCTCAGAGTGAGGTAATAAAAGGTGGCTGGGAGGTGCTGAGGAAAGGAAATCGCCCACCTGCGTCTATTGCTCTTCAATCCCCTGAACCCTTGGGGTCCTACATACTTTTTTTTTACAGACTTTCATAACTATGTGATGATGTAAAACCTGCCTGACCCAAAGTCATATCTCAACTAGGGTACTATGTATCCGTGACCTGAAGCACAGTTTCAAACACAAGACAATGGTGTCGTTTATCCTCAGGTTTTATCATTATTTGTCACTGTTCTGTTAATAAATAAAAAGAGATTATGGATATTTTCATCATCCGCATACACTGTATGAGTATATCCCATTACTCTTATGATTTCAGAGCATAAGCATTTATAAGATTAAGCACACTAGACAAGAATTTATCAGCCTGTTAATTTTTTTTTTTTGGTTCTTAAACTTTCTGCCCTCAAAACTCAAGCATCGTGTAGAAAAGTTCACAGTGTTTAATTATGTAAGCAGCACCTTTTTAAGTTTTTATTAAAATTGGAGATTCAGTTTTTCTTCAGGTAACTAATCAGTTATGTTTATAATAAAAATAAAATACTGGCTGTAAAAACTATGCTGCAAGTTGATATTGTGCTTTCCACTACTGAAAGATCATTCAAAAGGTAAGAAGAGCACTCTGAGAGTGCAAACCTCTACCAAGCCCAGCAATCTCCTATATGAACCAAAATGTCAAAAACTGTCCTAGAATGTTAAATAATCCTTTAAACTAGCTCAGTAACTTTTGAAGAAAGCTGAAATCTCTCAACAGCTTACTGAATCAGCAGTAATCTTATCAACCACCATTTTGGTGTTTGGATGTTTATAACACTATTAGATTCCTTACAACATGGTCTTACATACCGGCAACTAAAATTAAAAAATTATGATCCTGAAGAATTTAGAGATCTGGATCAAACTTTACTTATTTATAGCTATAAAGATCTTACATAAGCACAACTAGTTTCGTCTACATGAAATTTTGCAGAGATATACGGTAAGCTTCTGAACTTCTTTAATGGGATTTCCCATGTTAAATTTAAATTGCTGTCAAAATGCTCAATCTGGATCAAATCCGGAGGAAACTTCTCAAGACATCAAAGCTTCTGATCCTGAATATATGAAACAAATTTCAAGTAAATCACACATTTTTTCAGTTTTACCCATTATAAAACATAGGGGATTTTTTTTTTTTGGATATTTTGAAACTTGTCATCAGTGTGTAAATTCTTACCAAAATTTAATGGGGACTTCTTTGGGTGACCACCTTCCCATTATACAAAATTCAGACTGTTCTGTGAAAAAGTGTTCTTGTGGACAGGAATTTGCTAACAGATAGACAAAGAAACAAACCCACATTGATGAAAACATAACCTCCTTGTCAGAGGTAATAATAATAATAATAATAATAATAATAATAATAATAATAATGATGATAATGATAATGATAATAATAATAATAATAATGATAATGGTAATGATAATAATAATTATAATGATAATAATAATAATAATAATGATGATGATAATAATAATAATAATAATGATAATGATGATCATTATCATTATCATCATCATTATCATTATCATCATTATCATTATCATTATCATTATGATAATGATAATGATAATGATATTGATAATAATAATGATAATGATGATAATGATAATTATAATGATAATAATAACAATAATAATAATAATATTAATAATAATGATGATAATAATAAAAATAATAATGATAATGATGATAATGATAATGATATTAATAATAATAATAATAATGATGATAATAATAATAATAATGATAATGATGATAATGATAATGATAATGATAATAATAATAATAATAATAATAATAATAAAAAGTATGGATGACCTGGCCAACCAACATAGATCACTATCTGGACAATTGATTGTTTACTGCAGGTACAGATTAATATAACTTTAACATCTTACCATCCTGCTATCTTAGTAAATAACAAAAAATAAATAAGGAATAAATAAGGAATGAGGAATTAAAGCCAGGGGAGGTAGAAGTGATTAAGTACTGACTGCACATGAATTGGTGGTAATAATGTGGGTATATTTTTGTAAAAAATTAGCTACTCTTTGTTGAAACCTTTATTTTAAACATAAAATATTAATTAACATGCCAGTGTATCATGTGTATTATTTTAATAATAGTAGAAAGTATGTTGTTGGTATTTAGAAAACAAACCTTTAAATCTTTGAACTTAATAAATAAAAAGTATATATATTGTATATTGTGCACCTGTGTTGGATAGATTGGTAATAAGTTTACTATTAATAACACTGGGTTGTTGAATTATCTTAAAAATCTGTACAAAACAGAATATTATCATTTTTATGAAACACAAATGGAATATTGAGATATGGTTTATTTTATGAGTATTCATAGAAATCAACAACAACAAAATCATAATGAAATACCTTGAGAAACACTAAAGATGACTATTATACCATATTATGGCTTCTTAGTTAAGAGTTTAAAAATCAATATCTAAAGGAAAAAACAAAAGGAGTAATTAAAGTAAATATGTTCAGTGTTCCTGACGGTACTTCTTCCTAGAAAATCGAGTTACAGAGGAGTCAACATGCC
This sequence comes from Tandanus tandanus, assembly GCA_039654325.1. Lineage (NCBI taxonomy): Eukaryota > Metazoa > Chordata > Actinopteri > Siluriformes > Plotosidae > Tandanus > Tandanus tandanus. The sequence continues at coordinate 6,651,307 of JBCNYH010000016.1, forward strand.
TGTGAAAATGAGCAAACGAGCTGGGATATAAAACCTCAGCCATGGGCTGTGTGTGTGTGTGTGTGTGTGTGTGGGAGGTTGTCTTGCCCTCTGGATGGCTTGCTTAAAAGGGGAGGGATCCATCAGTCCATCGAGGAGCATGATTAAAGGGCACTTCAGCAGATATGATGTACACTAGGTGTGGTGTACATCGCTTTTCTGATTCGAGACTTACTAACCACCGTCCAACTTTACTCTTAAAACGGGTCACAATGGATTCGCTCTCACTCTGTTTGTATACTTGGCATGCTATATTATTCTGTATATATTTCAAGCGGCAGGTTTACTGTATATTTGATATAACGCCACAAATTTTGCAAGTACACTTCTTGCAATTACATCACCAGTTTCTAATGTACCTTTTGGAAAATAAAGACGTAACAGAACCTTCTTCTTCCTGAAGAATCTAGAAATCAATAATCAGTCATTAATAATTACTAATCAATAATAAGGTCCTGGAGGAGCGATGTGGCTGTCCTGTGTGTCCAGTTCTTGCTAGACATGATTTACATTTATTCAATGAGAAAAATGTAAAGCCCTTCAGATGTAACAAATTTCAGCTTTAGCCTTAAAACATCCAGATAATAAAAAAAGGAAAAAATTAAACAACCCTCACACCTATTTCATTCTCAGATTGCTTAAGCGATACAGGGCTTGGTCTCTTTGGTTGCTTATGTTCAGGAAAAATGAAGGTTTAATAATAATAAAAAAAGAAAGAAGAAGAAGGACTAAGATGTTAGTGCTTGAGGTAAAAACCCAAATCCCCAAACTGTACACCGAAGAATACGGTTGTGTGAAGAAATACCGGAATATTACACGTCAGAAATGTATAGCAATATTCTCTCTGTTTTTGTTTTTTGTTTTTTTGGTGTGTGTGTGTCTATCAAACAGTGATAAAGTGTACCTGAGGGGCCTTACGGGGGAAAATGTTTTCATTTATGACTGCCAGATGAACAATTGACAATTAAAATAGGAAATGTTTCTAAATCTTCATGGAGAACATGTGCAAACAGCACACTATGAGTCATCTGGGAGCTACACACTCACACAGCACCTGAGGCTACCTGAGACACACACACACACACACACACACACACACACACACACACACACACACACACACACACACACACACACTCATGCACGCACACGAACACGCCTTCTGTTTAAAGGTGTGAAGTACTAGGAGTCTGTAAAAAGTAAAGGAAGTCTAAAGGGGACTGAAGGTGAATACTGAGGTTTAGTGGGATATCAGAGCAGACATGCACAGTCAGGGCCAAACACATCTTCCATCGGAAATCACTCGCACTCTCCAGGCTAAAGCTTTTGCATCCAGTGAAAGATCATTTGCGCCTCACCTACAACTACCTACCATCGTTTATATACATCATACAGAGTAAATCAACTACAGTTATCTTTTGTACATGCGTAGATATATACAGTATATGTTTGTGAAAACCCAGAAGGTAAAGAAATCCTCTTCCAAAAGGCAGAATATACACACCTGCTCCAAATCAACATAGTATCAAACAGCCACCTGTCAAATGCTCATTCATCTCAAACAAAACAATTATTGAAATATATGTACAAAAAATACAAATGTAAATGCCCTAGAATATATCTATGTATTCATATACATATAGAACTTTTCATCTTTCAATTAAAAATCTGAAAATAATGTCTTTTTTATTTTAAAGGAAAAAAAAACGTATTATTTGAAACCATGCAGTTTGCTCAAGCCTCTGAGTATGTCCGACTGCAGTCTCTTTGGGGTGCGAGAGACGTGGAGAGCAAGGAAGAGGAAAAGTGGAACGGGGTTACAGGAGGCTGTGTGCTCTGCCCGACTTTTAGGGCTCTTTCCTGAGCTGATCTCAGATTGGTGTCCAGCTACGCAAAGTAGAGACAAACAGGAAGGCAGAGAGATTGTTTAATATCGCGATAGGATGGTTTGGGTGTTAGAGGTTCAGGCTGTGCTCAAAAGTGTGTGAGAATAACGATGAGAATGTGTGCGTGTGTGTGTGTGTGTGTGTGTGTGTGTGTGTGTGTGTGTGTGTGTGTGTAGGAGCTGTAATGTATGGAAGAGAATTCATGTCAGATAGAAAAGTAACCTGGGAAAACCTTAAGCTAGTATCTCACGGAGCGATGAATGCTGACCAGTGTGGCGGATTTTGGGTTTCGTCAGGGTTCTTAAAAGGTTGCTAACAGTTTTCAGGGTCATAAACATTTTTTTCCCCCCGCAAACATTTGCCAAACGGTTGCAGCACATGTCACTAAAGTTCTTTTTGGTTCACCAAGCAGTGAACACAATGCTGGGGAGGGTTTGCTCACTCTTTTTATATTGTTGGGGTATCAATAGGGGTAAGGGTGGTTCAATTCCGAAATCCACCTGATATTTTACCAGGACTTGGCAAAAGGTCCCAAATGTTCCCAAACAGTAGCAAGTAGTTGCTAATGGTTCCAAACACTGTCGCTATTATTTGCTAACAGTGGCTAATTTTCGCCAACTGTCTTTCGCAAACATTTGCGCAAAACATTGGTAATGACAGAGGTGAACCTGGCTTTTCGCCAACAATCCAAAATTTGCAATGTCCATCAGCATTTGCCGCTCCATGAGATACTAGCTTTAAGATTTACCGGTATGGCATGAGAACAAGTTATCATAATGAAAAATAAAAGCCTTCTAATGTCGCTTTATCTCTTTAGTAAGACAGAATGAGCAGGGCATTTGTTTTAATGAAACTAATGCAGACTTTGCAAAACGTCTGAATGCAATTCCCTGTTACACTGCATTCCACTTTCATCACTGCACTGCGGCAGTGCCACACTAAAAGCCATTCGCGACTCCCTCGGCTATTTCCAGCGGTTTCCACTACTCGAAAATAACCTTTGGTGCACTGGGTGCCTTTTCTGGCGTCACTCTATCATAAGGTTTTGCAGAAATGCAGCAGGGAGTGAACCGGTTTTAGTATCCAACAGAACCAGGAAGTTATATTAACACATTCTTTTGGCTTCCTGTGTACAAATGTAGACGTTTGTCATTCAAAAAACATTTTAAGATCAAAAAGGAATTGTTTGAGGTAGCTTAATACTAAGTTGAGTTTGTACGTCCTAAAGCTTGCATGGGTTTCCTCTGGGTGCTCTGGTTTCCTCCGACAGTCCAAAGACATGCACATTAGGCCAATTGCTAAGTGGCTGTTCCAAATTGCCCATAGGTGTGAGTGTGATTATGAATGGCTGTTGTGTGTGTTCGCCCTTCGCTGGATTGACGAGCAGTTCAGGGTATATCTCACCTTCGCTCAGTGTCGGCTGAGATAGGCTACAGCCTCCTCGCGACCCTATTAGGCGATTCGGCAAATGCGTGAGTAATTAAGTGATTGTGCCTTCAGGACTTCAAAAAGAAGCCATTTGTTTATGTTTTTAATCTGAATACTTTAAACACAAACTGTCACATGTCTACTGTTTAACCAGACACGGCTGGTCTGGGGTTCTCTCCTTTATTTTTATTCCAAATTTAATAAGAGTAATATCACCACCTACTGGATATTTCATTCAAGATACTACACGAGAGGTATAGGATGAAGATTTATGGATGGAATTCTTGCCTTGGACAGTATCATACCTGCAGACTGCATGCACTTGCTTTAATGTGATCAGCTGTATACACCCTCAGGAAGAATATACACATGGGTTTAAAAGCACAACACTGAAATATACCTATACACATGTACTCGATAATGTGAGAACGTAGCATGTTACTGTCTTCAGGCACAGCAGGAATCTTTGGTAAATATTTATCTTACACCTTGTTTTAGTAATATTAATAGCTCATTATTAATAACAATTATCATATATAGTAACATTCCTGGAAATCCTGATAATTAAGGGTTGAGTTAGGACGACAGGATCAAGAAGCCTGTATATAACTATGGAAACACCCCCTGTAATTGATGCTTACAGGCCAACCACACCCCTGAATGCAGCTTCAGGCGATTTTTCAGGCGATGATTGGACAATGTTTGCATTTCAGTGTGGCACGACTGCAGTGGAAGTAAAATGCAAGGAAATAGAAAATGGAATTCATTTTCATTCCCCCCATTTCAATTTCCCGAGCTGCTTTACCCTTTATTGGGATCATAAGGAGGCTGGAGCCTATCTCAAATGCGGGATACGCCCTGAACATCTCGCCAGACCATCACAGGGCCAACACACACACACAGAGGGGAAGACACATTGAGATTATTCTGTTAGCTTAAAGTGCATGTCTTTGGATTATGGGAGGAAACCGGAGTACCTGGAGGAAACACACACAAGCACTGGGTGACGATGCAAACCCCAAATAGAAACATCCTCGCCGAGCCTGGGACTCGAACCCAGGACCCTCTTACTGTGAGGCGGATGTGCTAACCTCTACGCTGCCTAACTGGGAACTCTAACTGTATAATTTGTATTAAAGCAATCTCCTGCTGGCTGTTTTTCACAGAAGAGATAAAGCAGTGTAAGAGCTCAGCGATGAAGGTTGTGCACATGTCACAAAAGTAAAGCAATACAAGGTGTGTATTTGATTTAACATTTCCCCCTGCCAGTGTTACTGCTTTCTGCCAAGTATAGAGCTTTCTCCATAGTGACACACCAATCTGACTTTGAAGTACTAGCACCAGTCAAGGCTGATTGGCGGTTACTGAAGGCTGATTGAAGGATTTCCCATGTTTGAGATAGTGAAAGTATTCCATGCCAAACCGCATACTACTGTATGAATAGTCCAATACTTACTAGAGTCTAGCTTTAGAACCGTTTATATGATCTGTCTGTAATTTAAATATAGCTAGTAACAACAAATACAATATTATAACTTCATTCATAAAGGGTGGCAGGGTGGCATAGCGGTAAGCACGTCTGCCTCACAGCAAGAAGGTCCTGGGTTCGAGTCCCAGGCTCGGCGAGGACGTTTCTGTACAGAGTCTGCATGCTCTGCCCGCGCTTGTGAGGGTTTCCTCTGGGTACTCTGGTTTCCTCCTGCAGTACAAAGACATGTACTTCATGCTATTTGACTGTTCCAAATTGTGAATGGGTGTGTGTGTGTGTTGCCCTGCTATGGTCTGGTGAGCTGTTCAGGGTGTACCCCACCTTTGCCTGGTGTCGGCTGAGATAGGCTTCAGCCTCCC
>JBCNYH010000016.1:6666447-6678241 GCA_039654325.1 Tandanus tandanus
AAAATAATCAGCACCCTTTTTGTGTGTTTTTGTTTTTTTTTTTGTTTTTGTTTTTTTTTTTTTTTTCTTTTTTTTCTTTTGTTTTTTTCTTGTTGGCCTTGAACTGTGCTTTTTTTGTTCTTTGATAAAACTATTTCAGAGTTTCGGAGCGATTTAAGAACACCATCTTCTTCAAGCAGAGTTGTAATTGATCCTCAGAGTGAAATCATTATAATTAGAGCTTAAAATATCAGAGTTGCTCTCCAGTTGGATTGATGTAGTTTAACCTCGGTCCAACACCTTATCAGTGGCTTGGCTTGGAATCGCTGCAGAAATATTTCATGGCTTTGAAGAATGCCTGATGGAACGAATCGCAGGAAAGATAAAGATAAATCAGTAACAACGTCTCACGGAGCTCCCTATCGATTAAGCTCAGATTAACATCCGAGAACCAACTCGGATCAGATTTCAACCCGATGCACAATTTAGACGTCGAACACATTTGCAGAAAATTCCGTCCCGTTCTGAGAAATGAGACGGAATCCATTTGGGTTTTTGAAGGAATTCATGCCACACATGTCTGACGAGCTGTTCAGGGTGTACCCTGCCTTTGCCCAGAGTCGGCAGAAATAGGCTTGAGCCCCCTCGCAACCCAAGTAGGATTAAGCACTTCGGCAGTTGAATGAATGAACGAATGAATGGATTCCTGTGTAGTATATACTAATACCAATAATATACCAACTAAAACCAGTAATATACCAATTACTCCTCCTCAGATTCAGTGGACATTTTGAAAGATATTTGGCAAATAATAGTTGTTTGGTATTTATTACACGGGAACGACTTAACGTTATAGTTTTGTTTTCTTGGTATAATACACCCCTTATTATTCATTCAAGATATTTTCTCCTTTCTGATTACTAGAAAGCTAGCAAGCAATTATTTGTGTTGCATCATTACATTCATTGTTTCAGAAATCCTACAAATTTAACAGAGTGGTGTCCCAAACAATAAAAAAATCAAGATAATTATTAAATAAATAAATAAATAAATAAAGGATGTTATTCAGACTTTGAATGAATTTTTAAATATGTCACAATGGAGAGATCTTTATTCACTGTCACACTTTAAAAATAAACCATAAAAATCTCGGATTAGTTTTCTTATGATCAAATGTAGTAAAACAGCTGTTCACCTCAGGCCTGTGAGGAATCATATATAATTATAATAAACTTTTCAAAACTCTTTGTATTTTTGTGTAATAAATGCTGTATGTTCAGGTCAGAAATGAAGTGCAGTTTTCCTTGTGTGTAAACGTAATACATTAGCAAAGCGAATACCTCTTTAAAAACAACCACCAAAGCGATGAAAAAGAATCGGTGGGAAAACGAGTGTGATGAGATGTACAGTCTATAAATCCCTGAGCGTATGACAGGTACACGAGAGAGAGAAACATTCAGAAGGTTTAACTGTCAGAAAAACTGACACATCTATATTAAACATGTTTTTAACGTTTTTAAAACAACTGACTACTGAAATCAGGAGGAGAAAATAAACACACAGCTGACAGATGATGTCAAAAAGTATGTTTCTCGAGTAAGAATAAAAAAAAGGTATGGTAAAATCTGCTGGGCTTTTACACCCGAGCCTACTGGCTCATCAGAGCTGGAGCTTATCCCCGGTTTCCGTAGCGTGGACCAACTATGAGTTCAACTCCTCCTGGAGGGGACGCTAATCCATCGCAGGTTCCCTTCCCAGTATTTTTACTGGTACCCATTTAATCTGCTGGGTGGACAGAGGCACACTTGTGATTAAGACCTTGCCCAGGGGTCTTAGCACGGTGGGATTCTAACACGGATTCGAACTTACGACCTCTCGATCATATGCCCAGCACCCTGACCACTGCACCACTGGCCCCACAGAGTATGAATAGAAAATGTATTATTACCGTCTATGAGATTTTAATATAAATTGGATTGATTTATTTGAATCTAAGGTCCTCTGAAAAGATTAGGAAAGTTTTATAAGTAAACTAGAAGCACTCGGAGAGCGCAAACCTCCGCCAATGCAAACCTTCTTGGCGAAGGTCAACTAAAAACTAATCATTTGTTCTTTGGCCCATTCTCCACCTTCCCGGAAAATTTCACGTAAATCTGTTCATAACTTTTTGCGTAAACAAACAAACAAACAGACAGACAAACAGACAGACAAACGTACATCGGCAAAAATATAACCTTCACCCTTGAAGGCAGTAATAATCATAAGCCACTTACTCTTCAAGGGAAGACCACTCTAGTGGATTAGCTCATCGCTCTGGGTGCCATAGTGGTGAAGTGGTCAAGGGTTGATCACACTAGACGTGCGATAGAAAAGTGACTGATGCAAATTGCTTTTTTTGTGATTTTTGAAATTCGTGTCACTATGTTTTGCGACTCCACGTGCAAGCAAGTATTTTGCGGCTTAAATACGTATATCGTGAGAAAGTACCACGACATTTTGCAACTGATTTCCGAGTAATTTGCGTTTGGTTTGTGGATGTTTGGCGAAAAAATGCGAATCTCCTGTCGCAAATCAGTTGCGTTTTTGTTCGCTTTTTATTTGCACGTTATTAGTGCAAACAAAATGCGAACGAAATACGAAAAACGAAAATACGAAAAACGAAAATATACGGAATATGGTGGATGCCAGCAAGTCTCAAATTTTTTTTCATAGAAGTTTCCAACTTGTCGCTTTTCCTTGCGAATGAAAAACAAATAATTTGCAAGCAAAACAACAACTTTGCGACCTTCTCACGACATGTGCAGACTCTTTGAAAAGAGTTTGAGCCTACTCCACGTCAGAGCCTCGTTTTGCGACATTCACGGAAATTTCAGACGTGTTTACATTTTTTTGCGATGAGTTCACGAACCAGGCGACCAAAATGCGATGCTGCGAATGTCCCGAGACAAATTTGACAATGAAAAGCAACAGCCACGAATTGCCATACACGTCAGTCACTTTTCTATCACACCTCTAGTGTGGCCACCCCCCTAGCAAGTCCGTCGCACAGCAAGAAGGTCCTGGGTTTGAGTCCCTAGGGCGCAATGAGGGCGTTTCTGTATAGATTTAGCAGGTTTCTTCTCTTCTCTGGTTTCCTCCCACAGTCCAAAGACATGCGTAGCAGGCTTACTGGCTGTACTAAATTGCCCCTAGGGGTGTGTGTTGACTCTGTGAAAGTCTGGCAAGCTGTTCAGGGTGTACCCTGCCTTCGCCCAGAGTCGGATGAGATAGGCGCCAGCCTTTCCGTGACCCTGGTAGGATTAAGCGGTTCGGTGAATGAATGAGAGAGAGAGAGTGAGTGAGTCACTCTTTATAACCAGACGTACAGATTTTACTATGTAATAAAATATAATATTTGATGAACGATGTGTGGAAGCGCGCCGCGGCCACGCTAAACACGGCGGAGTGATGCCGAAGGGTTCTCTTTTTGATGGAGTGGTGAAAATCGCAACCCACCATCAACCAAGTGGTGTTCATTTATTATTAGATTGCAGTTGTGTGCTTATCAACGTTGATCACTGAAAACCAATTAGGATTTAAAAGAGCCGGATCAGTCTGGGAATAAACGTCCAGGAATCAAAAGCTCAGATAAACCGCCAGAACATTATTCTGCACATGCTGGAGTAATAAACCTAATATTAGAATTTTTTTCAACATTATAAAATAAATGTGGGCTGAGGAGGTCTGGAGTGTGATTTATTTATATATTTATTTATTATAGTTAAAGGGATCCCAGGCTGTTGGAAAAGGTTGGAGAAGTTCTGATCTCTAGCGCTGGTTTAACGCCTGAAGGCTCCATCTGGACCAGTGGCTTTGATTTTACTCCTAAGTGATCCATAAGAGCACTGAAGGCTGGACAATGGTAATTTCCTGAAACTAAACTGCCCCAAACAGCCCCTTAAATGGCAGGCAGCGGAGCAGGGAAACACTTATTAGAGCCCAGATTGAAATCAGCACACGGACAATACAGAGTGCTGCGTATTTATGGACCCTTTCAATCAGGCCAACGAATTCCTCTCTCTAATCACTTCATGCCCCCCCCCTCGCCCCCCTCTTCCTCACACACACTGATTCTTTCTTTCTGTCTGTCTTTCTCTCTCTCTCTCTCTCTCTCTCTCTCTCTCACACACACACACACACATTCACACACACTGCTTTTCCCTCTGTCTCTATCACTCTATCATGTTCTTTCTCACATAACACTCTCCCTTTCGGTCACTCTCTCACCATCTTTCTCTCCTACTTTCTCTCTCTCTCTCTCTCTCTCTCTCTCTCTCTCTCTCTCTCACACACACACACACACACACACACACACACACACACAGAGTTTGATAGTTATTATATTAATAATAGATCATATATATCATGGATACATTAATCCATTCATCCATTTATTTGCAGATTTAATCCTTCTAGGCTCACAAGGAGGCTGGAGCCTATCTCAGCCGACTCGGGAAAGGCGAGGTACACCCTGAACAGCTCACCAGAATATTGCAGGGCAGCACCCCGCAACCCCCCCTTGCTGAGCCTGGGATTCAAACCCAGGGCCTTTTAAGCCAGCTCATGATATGATCATATTGCTGAAACAATAATTTATTTAATTATTATACCACATACACACACACACACACACACACACACACACCGCCCCAACCCCCATTTACCTTAATCTTAGCAAACCAAAAGAAAAAAACATTCTCTCTTTTTATCTCTTCCTTCTTTCTTTTGTAAAAGCACTTTTCTTTGATGGGATCAGCCACAAAACACCCCACAAGGCCAGGTCTATCAGATATCACTGCTTCTGTTTACACAACACACACAGGCTATAAGCAACTTATCTCACACAGAAATGTCCACCTACATCGATGTAATTAAATGCAATTACACAATTACACACAATTACAGCATCAGTACACAAAGCTACCCTCCACAGAACTACAGTGTTTAACATCAGTGTTTAACATATACCTTAAGTTAAAGATAGCTAAACGTCATATACACGTTTACCGGTAAAGCACAACATTCCACCGGGGTTTAACTAAAATCCTGAACCCTCCACTATTCTCTCCATTAAACTCACCCACACACTCATTTACCAAAACACTTAATCCTATTAGGGTTGCTGGAGCCTATCTCAACCGACACAGGGCAAACCCCGCACACCCTGAACAACTCTGACCATAGCAGGGCCAACACACACAACCATTCACACTCACACCTTGGGGCAATTTGGAACTACCAATCAGCCTCCAGTGCATGTTTTTGGACCGTGTGAGGAACCCAAAGGAAACTACGCAAGTGCTGGGACAACGTGCTAACTCCACACAGAAACACCCCGAGCACGGGAATCAAACTCAGCACCTTCTTGCTTTGAGGCACACGCGCTAACCACCATGCCACCGTGCTGCCTCTAACAGGTTTTTTTTTCATTTAAATACATTACACTATTGCACTACTGTCAGTTTGTGTGCAAACCTATATATCATAAAACATACTATGTACTGCAGAACTGTCTTTGAGAATCATTAGTGTTAAACATCAATAAAAGAAGAGTAGATTTGTCCTCAAAGCATGATGATCCCACTGCACTTCAACATGGAACGTTCCGTCTGAGCTGTTCAGTTTAGTGGTTAAGTTTAAATCCAGAATCTGTACCGCCCCGCGGCTTCTTGGGCCGTGTGTGACCTCCTGACTGTCTGCTGGCTGATGCAGGAGCGGTTTTTGCTCTTTATATCCTGGTGAATATGATTAGAAGGAGAGGAAGAGCTGATTCTGTATCAGCAGGTTGATGATGCTAAGCTGGGCAAATATGGTTGAAGATTAGTGTCCTGCGCTGCTGGAGGGAAAGAAACTTGGCGTGAGAGAAGGGTCAGTGGAAAGAATGATCAGCGCTTCCTCTGTTATCACAGGCAAACACATGCCCGGCATACGAGTTCTCATGCCATCTAATTCAGTGCAGTGCAGAGCAGCACCAAGTATTTTCCTCAAACATTTCAACTCCATTGATTGTATGTTGGACGGCAAGGTGGCGTAGTGGTTAGCATGTCCATTCCACAGCAAAAAGGTCCTGGGTTCGAGTCCTGAACTCAGATAGGGAGTTTCTGTGTGGAGTTTGCATGCCCAGTGCTTGTGTGGGTTTCCTCCAGGTACTCCGATTTCCTCCCACAGTACAAAAACATGCACATTAGGCTGATCATAAACACAAGACCAGACAAGACATGACGTGCCTTTGGTGGCTGCCATATTACCAAGGACTAAAATCCACCATTTCAATAAGATGGGTGTTGAATGTTGTGTCTCTTGCTCCAACAAGTGGAATAGTATCTCTAAAGAACAAGGAATAACATTTCACTTGTAAGTATTGCATCTACAGTATAATTGCATTCTTTATTATTCATTCTGGGGCAGTGGTGGCCTGGTGCTGGATTACTGATCCGAAGGTTGGGGGTTCAATCCCCACTATCACCAAATTGTCACTGCTGTCCCTCCAGTGCAGCTAACTGGGTTATCAAAGGCCATCCATGTCTCTCACTGTCTGTGGTGAGAGGCATGTAAAAGAACCATTGCTGTCGTTCATAAAGAGTAGGCCATTGGATTGCCGTCAGCGTGTTTCTGCCCTGCGATGGCCTGGCGAGCTGTCCAGGGTGTACTCTGCCCTCGCCCAGAGTCGGCTGAGATGGGCGCCAGCCTCTGCCACAACCCTAAACTGAATTAAGCGGTTCAGAAAGTGAATGAATGAATGAATCAAATTTTTTTTTTCCAAATATTTGTTTAATTTAATTTGTATTGTGGTGTTTTACCAGCATGTATAACAATATTACTTAAAATAAAACGCAAAACGAAGCAAAATTTCTCAATCCTGCAGCTTGTTTACATGTGTAAAGCCTTGTTGTCAAGTGTAACCAGTCTCTGGTAAGATGGCGGCCACCTTCAGCACGTTCCGAATACATGAGATATAGTCTAGTGTTTAAGTCTATGAGGCTAATTGGCTGTTACAGATTGCCCCTAGTTGTGAATGTGAGTGTAAGTGGTTGTGTGTGTGTGTGTGTGTGTGTGTGCTGCACTGTGATGGACGGGTGAACTGTTCAGAGTGTACCCTGCCTTCGCCCAGTGCCGGCCAAGATAGGCTCCTGCCTCCCTACCCTACCCTACCCTACCCTACCCTAGTAGGATTAAGTGGTTCGGAAAATGAATAAATGATTGTATTTATTTATGTACTGCTAATGTATCTATCTATCTAGTATCACCCTATCTGTATGTGTCTGTCTGTCTGTCTGTCTATCCTTCAGTCCATCCATTTGATGCTAATTACACACCCTATCTGTTTTAACGCAGTGTTTTTGTGCTAGCCGGAGAGAACACCAGGCAGGTGTCAGAAGGCACTGGCTGGGAGCTAAAAGTGATGAATGCATGAATTATGTAGACAGGCTGCTCTTTCTCTTGTTTCTGCAGACTGTTTTCCCACCTCTGGGTGTAAACGCTCATTTTACAATGACATACATTATGTGCATTATGCTCCCCTTTCTCATCGCCATGGCAATAGGTCAACCATGAAAGATGCAGCCAGCTGTTATTTTTACACCCTTGCTCCAGTTGACCTCACTGACTTTCGGCATGACCGCAGTGTGTGTGTGCGTGTGTGAGAGAGAAAGATAGATAGAGAGAGAGAGAGAGTGAGAGAGAGAGAGAGAGAGAGAGAGAGAGCAAGAGAGATGCAGTGCAGTGCATCTGTGTGTGTGAGAGAGAAAAACAGAAAGAGCTGCATGCAATGTACTGCAGTGAGTGTGTATATGTATGTGTGTGTGAGAGAGAACTGCATGCGGTGTAGTGCAGTGCAGTGTGTGTGTGTGTGTGTGTGTGTGTGTATGAGTGTGTGTGCATGTGTAAGAGAGAAAGATAGAGAGAGAAAGAGAGAGAGAGTGTGAGTGAGAGAGATGCAATGCGGTGCATCTTTGTGTGTGTGAGAGAGAAACAGAAAGAGAGCTGCATGCAGTGTACTGCAGTGAGTGTGTATATGTGTGTGTGTGTGTGTGTGTGTGTGTGTGTGCGTGTGTGAGAGAGAAAGATAGAGAGAAAGAGCGTTAGAGAGAGAGAGAGAGAGATACAGTGCAGTGTGTCTTTGTGTGTCTGTGTGTGTGTATGTGAGAGAAACAGAAAAAGAGCTGCATGCAGTGTACTGCAGTGTGTTTGTGTGTATTTATGTGTGTGTGTGTGCGTGTGTGAGAGAGAAAGATAGAGAGAGAGAAAGAGCAAGAGAGAGAGAGAGGGAGAGAGAGGGATGCAGTGCAGTGCAGTGTGTCTTTGTGTGTGTGTGTGTGTGTGTGTGTGTGTGAGGGAGAGAAACAGAAAGAGAGCTCTATGCAGTGAACTGCAGTGTGTGTATGTGTGTGTGAGAGAGAGAGAACTGCATGCAGTGCAGTGTGTGTATGTGCGTGTGTGTGTGTGTGTGAGAGAGAGAAAAACAGAAAGAGAGCTGCATGCAGTGTGTGTATGTGTGTGTGTGTGAGAGAGAGAGAACTGCATGCAGTGTAGTGCAGTGCAGTGTGTGAGAGACAGACAGATGCATGCAGTGTTCGTGTGTGTGTGTGTGAGAGAGAGAGAGAAAGATGCATGCAGTAATGCTGTGTGTGCGTATGTGTGAGTGAGACAGAGAACTAAAGACCGAAAGAGAGAGAGCTACATGCATTGTGTGTGTGTGTGAGTGAGAGAGAGTGAAAGATCGAAAGAGCGAAAGAGAGAAAGAGCTACATGCAGTGCAGTGTGTGTGTGTGTGTGTGTGCAAGAGAGAGAGAGAGAGAGAGAGAGAGAGATCTACATGCAGTGCAGTGCGTGTATGTGTGTGTGAGCGAGATAGAGAGAGAGAGAGACAGAGATGCATGCTAACAAACAGTGTTCATATCACCTCAGTAGCATGTGCATCAATACCCACGGGTGTAAGAACACATTGTTGGATTACGGTGTATAAATGTGCTTCTTCAGATGAAGTACAAAAATAAATATAAATGTCATGAGATGATAGGCGTGTATTCACACACATCATTCACACACATCATTCACACACATCATATCCTGTAATACATTCCAGAGATTTCTGATTTGATCATGAGACTGAACAATGCCTAATAATGCATGACAAAAGGAAAAACAAGTCTAATAATTATTCTCGAGTGAGTGAATAATTGAATAGTCCATGCATAAATGACCAATTAATTCACCATGGCAAATGATCAGTTTTTCCATTGTTTTGATTGAGGGACATCTAGAGATTGTGGGTTTCCTCCAGGGACTCCGGTTTTCTCCCACAGTCCAGAGATATGCACAAGGCTAATTGGCCCTAGGTGTAAATGTGTGTGAATGGCTGTCTGTGTGTATGTGTGTGTTAACCCTGCAATTTACTGACAAGCTGTCCAGGGTATGTCCCGCCTATGCCCAGAGACAGCTGAGATAGGCTCATGCCTCCCTGCGACCCTAATAGGCTTAAGTGGTTCGGCAAATGAATGAATCACTAATTGTGATTGGGTATTTTCTGCAGTTACTGCATCACTTCTTTTTGGTAAGTCAATTGGTCACCTGCCAAATCCCTCCCACTAACTAAATCTGACCTATCACACCAAAGTTACAAACCTGCCGAGGGTGAAGTCCTGCACATGCTTCCTGTGACACACAAGAAGCCAGCTGAACACTTGGTGGAAGGCACTAAATGCCCTTTTCTGCATACATTAGTTTATAGATTGGTTCGAGAACATGGCCAACTTTTGCTCTCTTGAAATCCTGGTCACAGCTGGCTGCAGTATTGTAAGGATCTGAACTCATAATCTCTTGATATAATCGGGCAAATGCTGGCCGTGGTAGCTCAGTAGCTAGGGCTCTGGATTACTGATCAGAAGTTTGTGAGTTCTATTCTGTTATAGCCGATCTGGTACTGAATCTGGGTTTATCAAACTGTCACTGTTTGTGAAAAACGGTTGCCCCTCGTCTGCTCAGCTCAGATGAAATGAAAAAATTCTGCCACATTGTCTGCCAAAATGAAAAAATAAACACTGTGGCTGTGCTTTTGCACAGTTCTGGTATTTAACTTCTATTCCAATGTCATTAAAACATTAAAATTATCAAACCTATGGTGTTCAGTATCACCATCCATCCATCCATCCATCCATCCATCCATCCATCCATCCATCCATCAAGCCATCCATTTTCTTCCACTTATCCGAGGTCGGGTCACAGAGGCATCAGGTCTAGGAGGAAAGCCCAGGCATCCCTCTCCACAGTGACGCTCTCTAGCTCCTCCTGGGGAATCCCGAGGCACTCCCAGTCCATACAGGATATATTATCTCTCCAGCGAGTTCTGGGTCTACCCAGGGGCCTCCTCCCAGTTCGACATGCCCGGAACACCTCTAAAGGGAGGCGACCAGAAGACATTCTAATCAGATGACCGAACTACCTCAGCTAACTCCTTTTCGCTCTACCCTGAGTTCCCCAGGATGTCTGAACTCTATTTCCAAGGCTGAGCCCAGACACCCTCAGTTCAGTATCACGTCTGGCTTTATAAGTAATCCATTCATTTCATTTGATTACAATTTCCAAACCAAAGTTACACCCTAAACATCTTGCCAGACCATTGACACACAGACATTCACGTTCACACTCACACCTATGGGCAATTTGGAAGAACCACTTAGCCTAAGGTGCATGTCTTTGGACTGTGGGAGGACACAGGACTACTCGGAGGAAACCCACGCAAGCATGGGTGGAACTTGCAAACTCCATACGCCTCTCTGTCTTTAAATCAGCCTTACACTATCTTGTTAAAGCTACTCATATTTAAATTTAATTGTATTGAACTAGGGTGGCACCAGTGGTGTTGTGGTTAACACATCGGCCTCACAGCATGAAGGTCCTGGGTTCTGGGGTCCCTTGAGCTGGGCTTGGGTGTTTCTGGGAGGAGTTTGCATGTCTGCATGAATCCGTGTACTCCATCCCCCCCACCGTCCAAAGACATGCACATTAGTTTATTTGGCTGTTCCAAATTGTCCCTATGTGTGAGTGTGAGTACAAATAGTTGTGTGAGTGTGTTGGCCCTGTGATGGTCTGGCGAGAGGTTCAGAGTGTACCTTGCC
Organism: Tandanus tandanus; assembly: GCA_039654325.1. Classification (NCBI taxonomy): domain Eukaryota; kingdom Metazoa; phylum Chordata; class Actinopteri; order Siluriformes; family Plotosidae; genus Tandanus; species Tandanus tandanus. The sequence continues at coordinate 6,677,583 of JBCNYH010000016.1, forward strand.
TTTACGCAGTTTCGGCTGAGCTAGGCTCCAGCCTCCCTGCAACTCTAATGTGGTTTTTCAAATGAATGTATGGAAATAGCAGTGTGTCTCGGTACCAAGTAAACACCTTTTCTTTAGTCAAGGGTCACATTCTAGAGCAGCATGGTACAATTTTGCTGAGTAATAACACAGCACTGCTGTCAAGAAGCCGTCATATTTGTACGGTGTAAAAGGTACACTGTGGCTCCGAAAACATGCGCTTCACACAGGGCTCTTTTTGAGGTGTGGAATTCAGGTTGTCTTCCTCAGAAGAGAAGGTTTCATTATGAGGTGCTTCTCCTATAGGAAGCTAATAAGCTAACACTATAGAAGCCCACCCAGGCACAGCTGAACTCCAAGGCCTAAAAGCTATCTTAGCTCATGAACAGCAGTTATTTGTGGAACATCACCATTGTTTCCTTGAAATGATGATTTGTTGCTTTGTCAGTTTCAGCTGAATGGTCTTGCCTACATAAATACAGATAACTCACTCACTCAATCATTTGCCAAACTGCTTAATCCTACTAGGGTCTCAGCCGACTCTGGGAAAAGGTGGGGTACACCCTGAACAGCTCACCAGACCATAGCAGGTCCAACACACACACACACACACACACACACACACACACACACACACACAC
>JBCNYH010000016.1:6682414-6694264 GCA_039654325.1 Tandanus tandanus
ACACACACACACACACACACACACACACACACACACACACACACACACACACACACACACACACAACCATTTACTCTCACATCCACACCTAGGGGTAATTTGGAACAGCCTAGTTAAGCCCAGCTTAATGTGCGTGACTTTGGACTGTGGGAGGAAACTGGAGTACCCAGAGGAAACCCACACAAGCATGGGTAGAACATGCATACTCCACACAGAAACACACTCACTGAGCCCAGGACTATCCTTCTTACTGTGAGGCGAACGTGCCACCCATGATGCCATTGTGCTGCTCTGAACTAAGACCATCGTTTCACAACCATTGTTTTCATTAGCTAACATAATTTGGTTCATCAAGTCAGATGCTAGATAATAGTAATTAGTTGTTTACATGGGATTTAACTGTAAAATATTAAAGTAGTGTAGTTGTTACAGTCTCAGGTAAGTAATAAATACTAGTTATCACATGTAACCATGTAACTTAGTTAAAAATGTTTGACAAGCCACTTAATCCCACTAGGATCATGGGGTACCTATCACAGTTGACACTGGGCAAAGGTGTACACCCTGAACAACTCACCAGACCATTGCAGGGCTAAGACACACAACCATTCACAATCACTGTCACTCTCACACCTAGGGGCAATTTGGAGCAGCCAGAACAGAAACACCCCCACCCAGGAATCGAACCCAGGATATGCTAACCCCTATGGCAAGTATGGTATATTTTTATTTTTATCTGAGTACACTGTTGCCTTTTTGGCACCTTATTTATATGATAAAATTGTTGATCTTTTTTTTACCATATTTCAACAAGCAAACATTTCACCCTCTGTGATACAGTGTGTACAGATAAAAGCAATATACTCCAACAAATGATACACAAAACTGACATTTTTTAGTCATTTTCATAATTAAAAAAACAAAGAAAACAAAAATAGATCAGTCACATGGAAATAGAAGTACCGTCTGGAGGTCATATGCCTCCGCACACATTAATGGCCCAAATGAAGCCACAGTGCCCTTAACCTTTGACCTCCAAAATCTAATCTGTTCATCCTTGGGTCAAAGTGGAATTTTATGCAAAGTCTGAAGAAAATCCTTCAAATTGCTTTCAAGATATCACGTTTACAAAAATATCACACATAGCTGTCATGACCTTGACCTTTGACCTACAACATCTAACCAATCCTTGAGTCAAGGTGGGCATTGGTGCAAAGTTTAAAGAAAATCCATCTATGTGTTCTTGAGATATCATGTTCACAAGAATGACCCGGACGGACGGACAACCCGGAAAAAAATGCCCCTGAGCCAGCGATAAAAAGCAGGTACACCCTCACATTTATCACATCTCTAAAGTCATAAAATAAAAATCAGGTGTTCCAGATGACGTGCCACCGATTAGAACCTCCTGCTGGTGGTGGAACCTGTCTTATTTTAAACCTGACATCTAGAGTCTTGTGTTTTCTTTGCTACTGTAGTGTATGGTGTCATCATGCCAAGATGTAGAGAAAAAGGTTTGTGGATGCCTATAAGTATGGCATGGGATTTAAAGAGGTCTCAAAATCATTTGAAATAAATCATCCCCCCTGTGGGTGTCAGCGTGGCTAAGTGGTTAGCACTCCCACCTCACATGTCCTGGGTTTGAGCCCCCTGCCTGGCGAGGGTGTTTCTATGTGAGGTTTGCATGTTCTCCCCATGCGTGGGCTTCCTCCGGGTACTCCGGTTTCCTCCCACAGTTCAAAGCCATGCACTTCAGGCTAGTTTTGTATTGTCGATTTCCCCTATGTGTGAATATGATTGTGAATGGTTGTGGGAATGGTTGTTTGCACGTGGTGGATAGGTTCCAGCCTCTATGCGACCCTAATAAAGGATAAAGTGGTTCAGAGATGAGATGAGATTAATCCCATTGAATGGAAAATCTCAAAGTCTAAAAGTAACATAAAATTCAAACTGCTGCTAAAGGATTGGGTTTGTCAGGGATTGGCCACCCCAGCAAATTCTCACAACTGTGTGTGAAAGTGCAGATGGCTTCAATCAGAAATAGATTGGATAAACATAGGAGATGCACCAGGAAAAAGACCTTGCTGTCCAAAAGCCTACAGTTTGCCAATGGCAATATAGACAAAGGCCAGACCTTTTGACATAATGAACTCTGGACAGATGGATCAAAGATAGAGTTGTGAACTCATACCAACTGAAGGATGGTAGTGGAAATGTTATGGTTCAGGGTTGCTTAGCTGCCTCAGCGAGAGAGAATCTTGCAGTAATTGATTCAACAATGAATTTCGCATCCTATCAGAGACTGCTTGAAGATAACATAAGGCTATCTGTCCAAAAGTTGAACCGGAGGTAAACCTTTCAACAAGCAAATGATGCCAAGCCAAGGAGTGGCACAAAAAGAAGAAATGGGAAGGGAATGTTGGGAGTTTGAAAAGGGCAGTACATGCTAGATAAGCATCAATCTTCTTGCATCTGAAGAAAACATTCATTAAGACAATGTCAGAGACTGGTGGACAGTCATGCAAAATGTCCACACGAAGTTCTTTCTGCTAAAATGGCAATACAAGCTTCTGATGCCAAGGGTGTACTTACTTTCTCCACAGAGGTATATTATATTTATTGATATTTTGAGTAAAAAAAATAGTTTTCCTTGAGGCTTTGTTCAAGAATATCACCCTTTTCTCTAGACACTTTATTAAATTTCAATCAGATATACTGAGTATTTCTCAGTAATTAAATTCTGATCAGGAGATTAATGTTCTGTGTTTAAAAGAACTAGATTAAACCAAATGTGTATGTAACTTTAAATCACGTTACTTCTCCTGCAAACAATCATACCCATCAGCCTCGTCTAACAAGCAGAGCAGGAGGCATCGCAGTTAATCATAATGATAATCTAGTCAAAAATTCTACACATGTGAAGCCCTTTATACAAACATATAGGCAGCTCATTGGCATAGTGGTTACCATGTCTGCCCTTACTTGCCTCTGGTTTCCTCCCACAGTCCAAAGACATGCACATTAAGGTAATTGATTGTTCCAAATTGCCCATAGGTGTGACTGTGAATGGTTGTGTTTTGTATGTTGGCCCTGCAATGGTCTGGCAAGCTGTCCGGGGTGAACCCTGCCTTCACCTAGTGTCGGCTGAGATCGGTTATAGCCTCCCCGTGTCCCTAGTAGGATTATGTGGTTCGGCAAATGAGTGAGTGAGAGAATGAGTGAGTAAGTGATTGAGTGTGCTAAGATGATAGATGTAAGTACAAAAAATATGTTTACCCACTCAGTTCCACTAATTAATATTTTCAGACCCCCAAGGGCCATAATCTGAATCCATTAAAGAATTTGGATTTCATCTCAAACCTGCTTGTTTCTTTAAACAGAGAATTAATCACAGGATACTTTAATATTCCTTTTGATAACCTGATGAGTGCCTGAGAGCAGTGTTCATGTCCACACTAGATTCAGTAAAGATTAATCAGAACATTTGGACTAAATATGGAAAATATAGACACTTTCCAGAGTCTGAAGCTATCTCAGATCAATACCTCATCATGTTTAAATTGTACCTGAGTAATAATGTGTGCACCTTGATACACTGGCACGTCAAATGAGCTACTGCACAGGAATTTATCCTTATTGAGTTTTCAACAATAACCGGATCACCGTCTGACCTCACCAAACATGATCAGGCAACTGAACGCTTACCATTTATGTTCCACTGTACTCTATTCAGTGTAGCTAGAATAATGTAAATAAAATAATGTGGAATTAAAATCTAGCACCAGGCTGCACAGTGGTGTAGTGGTTATGAAGTTTGTATATTCTCCCTGTGCTTGCATGGGTTTCATCTGGGTGCTCCAATTTTCTCCCACAGTCCAAAGACTTGCACGTTAGGCTAAGTATGTAAGTGAGAGTGTGAATAGTTGTGTGTGTGTTGTCTTGTGATGGTCTGACGAGCTGTTCAGGGTGTACCCCACCTTCATGCAGTATAGACTGAGATAGGCTCTAGCAGTTCAGCAAATGAGTGAGTGAGTAAGTGAGAGTGTTCAGGGTGTACCCTGCCTTAGCCTAGAGTTGGCTGAGATGGGCTTCATCCTCCCCTCAACCCTAATAAAGGATAAAGCGAGCTAAATGTGTTAGATATATCTAAGCTAAGCTTCTCAGATCATTTTCCCTTCTAATTGCCTGTAGCCTCAAACTCTTTGTGGTAGCTTTGAAAGGTGTGTCCTATTCAGAAGTATACAGTAAGAAAGAATGGGCCTCAGTTATGAATATCTTCTGGAGAATTTTCTTAAATTTGCTCTTCAGAAAATTCTTATGAAAATCTACGTTGGACTCATCACGTGTTCTTAAAACTCAGAATTGTTTGCAGCTGTGGCGAATCCGTAAACTGAAAGTGCATGCTAGTTGCCCTAAACACGAAACACCCCCTAAATCCCCATAAAAGGATAAAGGGGCGTGTGCACACACAAATATTCATGAAGACCAAACCGCCGGAATCTTAAAGACTAGACTTCTTCTGAAGTAAAAATGCTGCTGCAGGACATCAATTCCAGATGAGATATTATATTCAGTAGTGCGAATAGTGCATATGCGGCCTTAGAACAGAGTGAAGCCTGGCACGCAGTGAATGCGCAGAGAACGCGCACCACTGAAGATATTAAAAAAGAAGTGGTTTGACCGGAAATCAGAGGCCAAGAAAATCTGCCGAACACAGGTGTGAGATACCGGCCACTGGAGATGGGGTGGCTGGCCCTGAGTTGTGAGAGCCGGAACAGTGCATCCCTGGTGTACCCCTGGTGGAGCACATGGATACTGACTAGTGCCCTGTGCCTGTGATGTCAAGGTCACGTCCTGGTGACGTCAGAAGGTATTGCTTTGTTCAATTCAAGTTTGGTATACTTTTTTTTTTTTATCTTTTTTTTCATCTTTTATTTTTTTAAATAAATAATAAATTAAATAAACATAATACAGCTGGCTGTGGGCGAAGGCCGGTATACACCCTGAACAGCTCGCCAGACCAATGCAAGGCCAACACACAACCATTCACACTCACACCTAGGGGCAATTTGAAACAGCCAATTAGCCTACTGTCTTCTTGCTGTGAGGAGGATGTGCTAACCACTACGCCACCATGTTGCCCTTCATGAAAAACGTATTATGATGGGCGCCAGCCTCCCCATGATTAGAATTAGAAAATGAATGAATGAATGAATCTTTCATGAAGTGATATTAATGTGCATAATGCTATAAAAAAGAAGGGAAAGAGTCACGATTTCGCAACATTACTTTCGGCATATGCGTAAGAGTGCTCTTTCGTGTTTGTAGATTCTGTTCGTAGCTAAGAAGAAATCCCAGATTATAAAATATTTGTGAATGCCTTAAAAGTGCGTTAGTGCGACGCAAGAGTGAATTTGTTCATGAATGAGGCCCATTGTGTTTACTGTATGAGCACTTTCCCTCCAGAGCTACTGAAGGGGTCTCTATGTCCCAAAAATAAAGCTGAACTCGCTTTGCACACGTTCAGAAAATGGACATTAAACAGCGCCCTTGTTTTCCTCTCGTTATGGCCCTGTATGAAACACCATAACACACATTCTGTGACACCGAATGCCTTCATGTAATCACTGGGGAAGGGGAGGGACGAGGTGGGTCACTCTTACATTCAAACATACACTACATTATATGCTCGTCAACAGACAGATCTATTTTGTTTAATATTTGCTCATATACTCAACACGTAAATTAAATTCTCAGGTCTGATCACAAGCCATTGTTTGCACCCTTGATAAAAAAAATTCTAGCATGTTCTGTATGCTAGAGACAGTTTTTCATGCCTGTTTTTTGCTCTACAGGTGTTAGGAGCTACAGGATAGTGTACATCATTTTGCAGCTGTAGAGGAACTACTCAAATTGTCATGTGAGAAGACGCTCTCTCCTCCTTCCAGACTGACCAAGCTGTTCCAAAAAAGTTCTCCCATGATTCATTTTGCCACTGTTCCAATTACTTTCACACCAACTCACTCACTCACTCATTTGCCAAACCGCTTAATCCTACTAGGGTCACAACGAGACTGGAGTCTAACTCAGCCAATACTGAGTGAAGGCGGGATACACCCTGAACAACTTGCCAGACCATCGCAGGGCCAGCACACACACCCAAGCGTTTATGCTGACATCCACACCTAGGGGCAATTTGTAACAGCCAATTAGCCTATGCATGCATGCGTTAGCCTAATGTCCATGTCTTTGGACTGTGGGAGGAAACCGAAGTTCCTGGAGGAAACCCATGCAAGCACGGTGAGAACACCCAGAAACACCCTTGCTGACTCGAACCCAGGACCTTCTTGCTGTGAGGTGGACGTGCTAACCACTACACCACCGTGCCGCTTTCACACCAACTGACAAAAACATTTGCGAAAACACAAGAGATGTTGGAAATAAAACACAATTGGTCCGAGTCTAAATTGTTTGTTGTGCACATCTTCCCCATTTGTCTCTTCTTCTTTATTCATTCATTGCATAGGGTATCTAACTGTTTCTTTTCTTGGGGCTGTAGGACACAAGTGCAGGGGTATCAACAAAAGCAAAGACAGATGATGTCACCTTCCTAGTCTTCAGTGAGGTCTTTTGAAAGCTCTGGCTTATTTTATTATTCAGTCCTCCACATCATGACCTTTCCTTATAACATTTCCTCTTTAAGAGTGCACAATCTAAAAAGCATATCACAACATAAGTTAAGGTAACATATCCAGCCATCAAAGTCAAGATGACCCTCATTACCACCGCGGTGGCCCACACCTTTATCTGCCGCTTGTTGAGTATATATATACTGACCTTTTTTCCTCTGAAAGCATTAATGCATTAACAGGACTGTATGAAAGAGCCAATCGTTGAATCTATCCCAATCATACCTCACGACTGCCAGCTTGACAAGATCCCTTCTACATTTTCCTGTATGAATGCAATCAAATTGTGACACATGCGAGGACATGGATGACTTACAGGTCAGTATCAGCAATCCACATGTCTGCATGGAACTGCTTGATCCTACTAGCGTCATGGGGAGGCTGAAGCCTATCTCAGCTGACACTGGGCGAAGGCCTGAACAGCTCAACAGACCACTGCAGAGTCAACACACAACCATTCACAGACACCTATGGGCAGCCAATCAGCCTAGGTGCATGTCTTTGGACTGTACTGTACTGGAGTACCCGGAGGAAACCCACACATGCACAGGAAGAACATGGCAACTTCATGCAGAAACACCCTCATCCTCCCCGGGACTCAAACCCACCACACCACACCACTGGTGTCATATCTATATTTCCATGTTTCTCCACTCAGTGTCTCACTTGTGTTTGTAAGCTCCAGTAGGCTGATTTTCATGGATGGCAGTGTATCTAGAGGGACATGAAAGCAATTTGGTTGTATTTTCCACACTAAGTCTGTCCCATTTCTCAGGTGGGGATAAAAACCACGACAATTTTCCATTTTTAGACGTGAAGGTGTCTGATAACTGAGAAGCAACTCTTGATTAGTTTTAGATCCTTCAGATGGATCAACCAAAAAAAAGTTATTAGAGCAAGATCCCTCGGGTGTCCTTCACAGTGCCATCATTCATCAAGCCTAGTTTACACTTGGTTTTAAAACGTGCCTTGGGCTAACAGATCATGAGCGGATAGCTGAGACACATCGCTGTTTGCACCTGCGTTTATCATGCATCTCCAAGGTGTCCAGCATACTACTTGTGCTCAGATTTTGTTACCGCCTATGTTACTTTTCCTGTTATGTCAGTCTCGGGGATGCATCAGGATGCAAAAGCGTTCGCACTACAAAAGATACGTAGTCCAGTGTGCTCCAGACCACCTTAGCAAGTGGTCTGAGTGAATGCTTCTTGGTGGTTGGGATTGCCTAAGCTTCAGAAATGGGTCATTCTTTGAAACTGGTACCATAAAGTGTGACATTCACAATCCCCAAATTTTAATGTATCCAATTTATTTCCCTCTTTATCGACCATCAAATTTATGAATGTTATACAGATAGTGAGAGAACTACTTCATGGACATGACTGCCCTTTTTTTTTTTAGAAACAAACAGGAATAAATCTGTATGGAACACCAAATTCATCTCATTTGTTTTTGGTGAATAAATTAATTAGCGCTCGACTACGTGTGAAAATCCGTAAATCCGCTTCAGGAGGTAAGCGTTAGAATGGCACCAGTACGGCTCATGAATATTCACAGAACACCATCATCGTTCATTTCCCACTACCTACTTTGAGTCGGGCCTCTTATGTCCTAATATGTTGGGCGCTTTTAGCGGCTAGCGTGCACGTGGTTCGGGGGTTTCAAAACTAGTCATAGAGTGTACAACACACTGTATAAAATTATAGTATTTCACTTCAACGTCTTGTAACTTTTAATACGGACTTTCATTGAATATGCCTTCGTGGTTATGAATGTGGCACATCATCTCATAATGGTTATGTACACTCTATAACTAATTTAAAAATACCCCATTTGCACACTAACCGCTAACAGCGCGCGACATTAGGACATAAGCGGCCTCCAAGTAGGTAGTGGGAAATGCATGATGACGTTATTCTATGAATATTGATGAGCCACCCTCCACTGGTGCCATTCTAACGTTTACCAGGAACTCAACTGTACAGTGAACGTCGTAACATGGAAGCTCACCCCTCACGGGAAAAATGGGTTGGTTTCGTATGTAACTGGCGTGGACACCACTGGTTACGTGCGGAACTGTAAATTGGTGTTCGATTCTCAGTCCACAAAGTAAGAAAAACAGGAATTTCTACTTTGGATATAGATTTCAATGGGAGATCTTTATTGCAAGCCCTACTATTTTTTTTATTTTTATATATATATAATTATATAAATATAATTATTTTTTTATTGCAACCTACGAGTTGACACTTCGGTGATGTATGGCATAAAACATAAGGAACAAAAAAAAATGCATGTCCGCCTCACAGCAAAAAAGGCTTGGGTTTGATTCCTGGGCTTGGAGTGTTTCATGTGTGGAGTTTTCATATTCTCCCCGTGCTTGCGTGAGTTTCCTCCGGGTACTCCGGTTTCCTCCCACAGTCCAAAAACATGCATAGTTTGCATAGGCAAATTGGCTGTTCCACATTGCTCCTAGGTCTGATTGTGTATGTGAATGGTTGTGCGTATGGTGAGCTGTTCAGGGTGTACCTCGCCCTCGCCCAGAGTCAGCTGAGATGGGCGCCAGCCTCCCCGCCACCCTAATTAGGATTAAGTGACTTAAAAAATGAATGAATGAATGAGTTCTTGCTGAAGGTGATACAGCCAAATATTGAGTTTAAGGGTTTGAGTCCCCGGCTTGGTAATTTCTTTGTGGAGTTTTTCATGTTCTCCCCGTGCTTGCATGGGATTCCTTCAGGTGCTCCGGTTTCCTCCCACAGTCCAAAGACATGCACATTAGGCTATTTGACTGTTCCAAATTACACCCAAAATAAACCCCAAAAAACAAAAAACATAAACATCTAATCTTAGTGGTTTTTTGCTTATGTTCCCATGTAGTATATACTAAAATATTTATGAAAATAGAACACTGGCATCTGTCAAGGAGTGGGAAGTATTAAGCAGGAAGTGAACAGTCAGTTCTCAAGGTTAATGTGTTGGAAGCAGAAAAAATGAGTGCACGGGTAAGGATGAGTGATGGTTAAATGACTAGGTCTATTCATCCCCAGAGCAGCACATCTTTTGGGATGTACCTGGTAAGCAGTGGTAAATACCTACCAAAGGTGGTCCAAGGAAGGACAAACAGTGAACTGGTGAGAGTATCATGGGTGCCCAAGGCTCAGTGACGCTCACTCGTCTGGTCTGATTCTGCAGAAGAGCTACTGTAGCACAAACTACTGAAACTGTTAATGCTGGATATGATAGAAAGGAGTCAGGACACACAGTGCATTGCAGCTTGCTGTGTATGGGGCTGCCTAGGTACAGACCACTCAGGTGGTGTTAATATTAAGGCTGATCAGTGTATGTCTGTCAGCTAAATGCAAACTACTTCACACAGTCTAAAGAAAAACTTTCAAAACTTGAGGAATATTAGGTTTCTTCCAGAACTTCTTCAACATTTGTCTGAAACCATCACATGATCTGACTTTCGTAAAGAGTAGGCTGCATCGCCATCGGTGTGTTTATGCCCTGCGATGGCCTGGCGAGCTGTCCAGGGTTTACTCTGCCCTCGCCCAGAGTACTGGCTGAGATGGGAGCCAGCCTCCCCGCGACCCTAATTATGATTAAGCGGTTCCGAAAATGAATGAATGAATGAATCACATGATCTGTGTGTGCTCTTTTAAGGCTGTGTTGTGATCTGTGGTGCTATACTGTACTCACTCACTCACCCACCCTTATTCATTTGCTGAACTGCCTACTCCTACTAAGGTCACAGGGAGGCTGGAGCCTACCTCAGCAAAGATGGGGTACACCCTGTTCTCAGACCATCGCAGGGCCAACACACACACCCATTCACACTCACACCTAGGGGCAATTTGAAGCCTAATGTGTAAGTCTTTGGACTTTGGGAGGAAACCGGTGTACCCGGGGGAAACCCATGCAAGCATGAGGAGAACATGCAAACTCCACACAGGAACACCCTAGCTGAGCTCATAACTCGAACCCAGGACCTTTTTGCTGTGATGTGGACATGCTAACCACTACGCCACAGTGATGCCCCTACATGGTACTACACAATGCTTAATATTTTATTTAAAAAAAGGTTCATACACAGAGAATATGAAGATTTCAAATTCTAGGAATGTGAAAGAGAAAAAAAGCCATTTTATATTTATATCAATATTTAATATAGTTAGTTTAATAATAATAATAATATTAATAATAATAATAATAATATGTATAATAATATTTATAATATTTATAATAATAAGAATAACAACAATACTAATATTTATAATACTATTTATAATATTTATAATAATAATAATAACAACAACAATAATCATAATATTTTTAAATAATATGTATAATAATAAAAATATTTATAATAATATTTATAATAATAATAATAATAATGACAATAATAGTGATGCGTATAATGATGGCGGTGATGTGCATGGTGCTGCACTGTTTAGATAACAGACTTGTGTAACATTAGTGGGTTTTCCTGACACACACACACACACACACACACACACACACACACACACACACACACACACACAATCTCTCTCATCGTCTCTCTCTTAACACCATCTCTATAGCAACCACTCTCACAAACCACTCAAAATAGAAACACAGTTGCTGGAAAAGCAGAAATTTCGACTGATTGTTCCGACCCAACATGCAAAAATCCATCATGTTCTGCCTTTATTTAGTTCCCCAGTCAAGTGCCTGTGATGATCGCCATGCTGAATAAAAGCTCTGGGGGCAAAAAGGGTCATCTTTGTTCCTGATTAATGAATGTATTGGTTGGGTTTTCCGACATCGGCAGCATAATGAGCTCTAAAAATATACCTGCAATAAAGATCATTATTTTGCCATCATTTATAAAAAAATATCTGAAGGAAAGCTTGGGGCTGATCACAGAGGCCTTCGTCACAGTGTTTCCTCAGTGAATCCAGTATTTAGTATAGTCAGCAGTTTAGCAGAGTGCATGTGTGTATGTGTATTTGTGTGTGTGTGTGTGCGTGTGCGTGTGTGTGTGTGTGTGTGAGAGAGAGAGAGAGAGAGAGAGAGAAAGAGAGAGAGGATGAGAGAGTGAGGATGAGAAAGAGAGAGAGATAGCGAGAGAGTGAGGATGATAGGGGGAGAGAGAGAAAGAGAGGGAGAGAGAGAGCGA
>JBCNYH010000016.1:6738349-6750250 GCA_039654325.1 Tandanus tandanus
AATGCCTCCCGAACGCCTCCCTGGTGTGGTGTTTCGGGCATGTCCAACCGGGAAGAGACCCCGGGGTCGACACAGAACACGCTGGAGGGACTACATCTCTTGGCTGGTCTGGGAACGCCTTGGCGTCCCCCCAGAAGAGCTGGAGGAAGTGGCTGGGGAGAGGGACGTTTGGACCTCAATGCTTAGGCTGCTGCCCCCGCGACCCGACCCCGGAAGAAGCGGAAGAAGATGAATGAATGAATGAATGAATAATTGATTGATAACCATGGTTACAGTTGTTTACTGTACTTCATTGTTGCGAGTATGTTTTGATGTGTCTGTTGGCTCTGTGATGATCTAGTGAGCAGTTCAGGGTGTACCCCGCCTTCACCCAGTGTTGGTTGAGATAAGCTCCAGCCTCTTCATGACCCTAATAGGATCAAGTGAGTGAGTTTCTTGGAAAAAGAAGAACTAAGAGTAATTAATAAAGGTCAGATATTATACATTTGACCTTTATTTTTTATTTTGGAAACCAGTGGAGCACCAAAGTACGATTCCTAATCCAAAAAAACTCTACAGTTCTACAGGAAGCTGCTTCCACACCTCCCCCTGAGACCATGATTTCGAGTGTGCGCACCAGACAAACTATTTGTTAGTTCCTCCTCCAATTTATGGTATTTCTGCTCCCTGTGCCTACTCTGCTCTGATTGGTCACGCTCGGTGGAGGCTGCGAGGCAGCTCAGTGCGATATGAATGATTGTGCGTATGTTGGCCCTGCGATGGTCTGGCGAACTGTTCAGGGAGTAACGGCTCTTTATTTGCACTTGGACCCATTTGCACATGTAATATTAAAAATCTAAATTTATAAAATATTCCCATGCAATTGTATGTCCAACTTAATAACTGTTTAAAGTGTAAGTAAAATAATAGTAAAGACAATTTAAGTATATTACAAAGCGCTGCCGCTTCCTTTTTTTTAATGCATTATTCATTCTAAAATTGCAGATTTTCCGGCATGAAAGTCAGACATATCTGATCAAGTTCAGTTACCAGCTTCACAAATAAATATTACAAATTATCAAACGTACTACTGTTTTCGATTACAAAAACAATAACTTTGGAGTGTGAAAAGGATGTTTAATGTGTGGATTTGCTAATTTTATTGTATTTTGACACAAAAAAATACATACAAACAAAATCCATATATTTGATATCTTGGTCAATATGATGTACCGGCAAATATCTGTACTTGGTTTTAGTAAACTGGAAAGAAGGTAGCATTGGTTGCACTCAATAAAAAAAATTTGGCCTAAAAAATCAATACAGGAAGTTCTATCAACATGAAAAAAACACAGGTGAAATTTCTGTCAAATGTTCATTTATAAATTGGTTCACACGTCAGTGGAAAAAAACCCTTAAGCCAAGACAGAGTCTCATGAATATTTATTACTTCTGGACATGCTCAGTGGACACTTTTCCGACTTTGTTTGCTTTTTTGTAATGTTACGTGACATGATTTTAAAGTGGCTTTAGAAATTTATTCTGTGGATAATATTATCTTTTAATACACATTATTGTTTTCTTTAGAGTCCTAACTTTGTAGATTGAGAAGAATTTTGATTGTTTTCATGGTTTTAGACATATAATGTATAAAGACCAAATAATGAGCCTAAGATAGGCTCTAGCCTTCTTGTGACCCTAGTAGGAGTAAGTGGTTTGGTGAATGAATGAGTGGCATTTTCTAGCTTTTAGTGCTAAAGTCATAAAATAAAAGAGCCAATAAGGTTGAAATGCAACTGCAGATCACGTAAATTTTAGGAGATATATGAAGCATTTGCACAGTTGGAACCCTGCCACAGTGACATATTGCATCCGTTGCTGTAAAATACAACACCTGAGGACTCATTAATTTATCTATGGGTCTGGTGTTACTTTATTGACAAAAACAAATTGCATGGTGTATGAAAGTCCTAAAGGAGTATTGACCTGCCACACTTATTTAATCACTTTTCAATAAATTATTAAAAAAAGCATTAGCTTAATAATGAAATTAATTAATTGGTTAATGTTACTGTGCATAGCCAGCCATGTACCCACTAGCTAACACTAAGCCATTAAAATGAAAGTGTAAGATTTGTGTCTGCACTTGAGGCTTTTTTCTGTATTCTCTCTTCTCTTTTCCCTTTCTTTTTCTTTCTCTCTTACTATCTATGTCTGACTGTCTGTCTGACAAAACCCTGTAATGTGGCTTTGTAACAACGCTCTATAACATTGCTTTGAGACAACACTCCATACCACTGATTTGTTACAACACTCTGTAACACTGCTTTGTAACAACACTCTGTAAAAATGCTTTGTAACAACCACTTTGTAACAACATTCTGTAACACTGATTTGTAATACAACTCTGTAAAAATGCTTTGTAACAACACTTTGTAACACCGCATTGTAACAGCACTCTGTAACAATGCTTTGTGAAAACACTCCATACCACTGTTTTGTTACAACACTCTGTAACACTGCTTTGTAACAACACTGTAAAAATGCTTTGTAACAACACTCTGTAACAATGCTTTGTAATAACACTGTAACACTGCTTTGTAATAACACTGTAACACTGCTTTGTAATAACACTCTGTAACACTGCTTTGCAACAACACTCTGTAACACTGCTTTGTAATAACACTGTAACACTGCTTTGTAATAACACTCTGTAACACTGCTTTGTAATAACACTCTGTAACACTGCTTTGTAATAACACTCTGTAACACTGCTTTGCAACAACACTCTGTAACACTGCTTTGCAACAACACTCTATAACGCTGCTTTGTAATAACACTGTAACACTACTTTGTAATAAAACTTTGTA
This sequence comes from Tandanus tandanus, assembly GCA_039654325.1. Lineage (NCBI taxonomy): Eukaryota > Metazoa > Chordata > Actinopteri > Siluriformes > Plotosidae > Tandanus > Tandanus tandanus. The sequence continues at coordinate 6,741,199 of JBCNYH010000016.1, forward strand.
ACACTGCTTTGTAATAAACCTCTTTAACACTGTATTGTAGCAACACTCTGTAAAACTGCTTTGTAACAACACTTTGTAGCCCTGCTTTGTAATAAAACTCTGTAACACTGCTTTGTTACAACACTCTGTAAAACTGCTTTCTAACAACATTCTGTAACACTGCTTTGTAAGAACACACTGTAACACTGCTTTGTAACAACACTCTTTAACACCGCTTTGTAGCAACACTCTGTAACACCACTTTGTTAAAAAACTCTGTAAAACTGCTTTGTAATAAAACTCTGTAACACTGCTTTGTAACAACACTCTGTAATGCTGCTTTGTTACAACAGCCTGTACCATTCCTTTGTAACAACTCTCTGTAACACTGCTTTTTAATGCTGCTTTGTAATAACAGTCTAGGGCTGTTTTATGACAACCCTCTGAAACACTTTTTGAACCAAGACCATATAACACTGCTTTGTATCAGTATGCTGTACCTCTGATTTACAACAGCACTCTGTAATAACATTCTGTAATACCACTTTGGGGCATAACTCTATGACACTTTCCTTACAAAGCAGAGTTTCGGGGCATTGTTATAAAGCAGAACTACAGCTTATTGTTGCAAATATATTGGTAATTATGTCTTTTTTATTTTATAATTATGTATTATTAATTAAAATGCCTTCAGATTTCACTGTCTTTCCATGGATAAGATGATTATTTAACAATAGCTGGAGAAAGTGCTGAACAGCAACATGCAAGCAACGAACACCACACAAACACATGCTGCTCTCACAAGGCCTCTTCCTAACATTTCATTTCAAAGAACTGCCTTGTTTATTCAGATTTGGACAATATGCTTTGTCTTGGCCGCTTAGTCACTGTGCTGTCCAAATGGATGGCATAAATGAGAAAAAAATTTACTAATATTCATGAAGCCACTGAAAAGGCACAACCAGATGCAGTGGCGAGAGTGAATGAGCACATTTCCATAGCTGTTGTCTATGCAGAAACAGAGCCACACACTAGAACGCTGAACACATGCTGTAATTGCATTACACATGCAGTCGCTCTTTTCACACTCATGCAAAATAAAAAAATAAAAAAATTAAAAATTAAACAGTACAAATGTCCTTCATTCCAGAGGCTTCTGACCTGTTTGGTGTTTGTACCAGTTTCAGTTATTTCACTAACCTTTTGTGTTAATCAGTACAGTTCCTTTAACTTATATCTTTACAGTTAGTTTATGTAAAACAGGATGAAAAACTCTTACAGTACTGTTTAAAATCTATCTTTCACTTTCCAGTTCAGTTTCTTGGCGGGTGGCACAATGATGTAGTGGTTAGCACTTCTGCCTCACAGCAAGAAGGTCCTGATTTCGAGACCCGAGCTCAGGCATTTCTGTGTTGAGTTTGCATGTTCTCCCGTACTTGTATGCGTTTCCTCTGGGTACTCTGTTTTCCTCCCACATTCCAAAAACATGCACGTTAGACTAATTGGCTGTTTCGAATTGTGTGAATAGTTATTTATATATTTATAGTGATTAACACTAGTATTAAGGATTTCAGATAAATTCACCTTGTCACAATGCTTATTTACATTTAAATTCCCAAGCCAGTCTGATCTGCACATGTACAAATCTAAAAACACCTAATGTATTATTATTGCATAATGTTCGTAAAATGTCCTTGCTTCTTTATTACTCTTTTTTTTTGTATTATTTATTGAAATGTTTTTGCTTCAGAAATTGCTTTAGAAGGACTGCATTAGAAAAAAAATCAGCAATTAAAAAAAAGGGAATGCAATAATAATACCACCACCACCACCACCACCACCACCACCAACAACAACAACAACAACAATAATAATAATAATAACAACAACAATAATAATAATAATAATAATGATAATAATAATAATAATAATAATAATAATGATGATGATGATAATGAAACAAAGAAGTACTCAGTGCAATTCGTGGCTTGGTATGCCTTCCCAATAAACCTTTTAAGTATGTACTTGAACCACATCCTTTAAACCTGTACCAGTTCATGAACTTTTTATAATGAGTAACTGGTGAAAGTTTAGTCCAAATCTATTCAGTCATTCAGCCTGCAGCATGTGAACAAGATTTTTCTAAGATGACCTCATATGACCTTAAATTTTGACCTATGACCTTAAAACCTGTACCAGTTCATGGCCCTTTAGTAATGAGTAATTGGTGAAATTATGTCAAAATCTGCTCAGGGATTTAGTAGATAGAGTGCCCACAAAGAAGTTCTGATGGACAGACACATGGAGAGGGTGAAAACAAAATGGCCACCGTGGTGGGTGGAGGCATGATAATAATAATAAAAATAATACTGCTTCACAGCTCCTGTGTGTTCCCACCACATGCCCAATGTTGGGTATAAGCACTTTTTACCTCTGGCAAAGCCTATACCTCCCACCTCGACCACTGTATGGATGATTGCTAGAGGAAGCGATTGGATGATGGTATATTTGACAAAATGTCACAAGCCTACTTTTCAGTTAACTGCTAATTAGAAAGAAGTCCATCGCAACCTGCAGTAAAAAAAGAGTATTTTGATTGCCAGCTAGGTTCTATTCAGTTATATAATTGGCTGAAGTGAAATGGCATACTTGAAGCATCATCTCCCACGTGTAAGGCTGCTGCCAGTTTTAGTGCTGCAGTGAATCAGAAATCACGGCAGGCCACAAAACAGCAAAAATTACACTTCCTTGCAGAGATAATGTGTAGTTCCCACGTACACTTGACTTTGGCCATATGTGTGAGAACCGTCAGTAAAACCCCCATAAGATGTGAGTTGTGTTTCTTTTCTGTACAAAACAAATTTTTGTGCCAATGTTTAAAATATTTAAAAACTTTAAGCCACTCACTCACTCATTCACTCATTTGCTGAACCACTTAATCCTATCAAGGTTGTGGGGAGGCTGGATCCTGCCTCAGTTGACACTGAATGAAGGTGGGGTATGCCCTGAACAGCTTGCCAGACGATCGCAGCGCAACACACACAACCATTCATACTCACATTTAGGGGCAATTTGGAACAGCCAATTAGCCTAATGTGCATGTCTTTGGACTGTGTGAGGAAACCAGAGTACCTGGAGGAAACCCACACAAGCATGGGGAGAACAGTGGCATAGTAGTTAACACATCTGCTTTACAGCAAGAAAGTCCTGGGTTCAAGTCTCAGGCTTTGCAATCCCAGCTGATTTTTGGCTAGAGACAGGGTACACATTGAAAAGGTCACTAATCTATCAGAGGGTATGGTTTCACATTTAGAATTTACAAATAATTTGCATGCATTTCATGCCTCGAAGGTAACCAGATTTATGCGGCACATTGACATAGTGGTTAGCATGTCTGCCCTACAGCAAAAAAGTCCTGGGTTCAAGTCCCAGGCACGACGAGGCTGTTTCTGAGTGGAATTTACATATTCTCCCCGGACTTGCGTGGGTTTCCTTTGGATACTCCAGTTTCCACCCACAGTCCAAAGACATGCACATGAGGCTAACTGGCTGGTCCAAATTGACCCTAGATGTGAGTATTAATGGTTATATGTGTTGGACCTGCAATGGACTGGTGAGCTGTACAGGGTGCATCCTGCCTTCGCCCAGAGTTTAATAAGATCGGCTGAGCCAATCTTATTCATATCTTCCTATATGCTTGATCTTATTAGGGGAAGCTTGGAGCTTACCTCAGCCAACACTGGGTAGGGACAGGGACCACCCTAAACAGCTTGCCAGAGCATCACAGAGCCAAGAGACACAGCCATTCATAGTCACATTCACACCTAGGGGTGATTTGAAACAACAAAATAGCCTAATGTGCATGCCTTTGGACTGTGGGAGGAAACTAGAGTACCCGGAGGAAACCCATGCAAGAACAGGGAGAACATGCAACCTCCACACAGAAACACCCTCGCCATGCCTGGGACGCGAACCCAGGACCCTCTTGCTGTAAGGCAGACGTGCTAACCACAAAACTATTTCTAGTTACCTCACAGGCATAAAATACGTGCAAACAATTTGTAAATTCTGAATGTTGAACCAAGCCGTACGATAGATTAGTGACCTAAAGTTTACCGGTTCTAGCCCAAAATCAGCTGGGATTGGCTCCAGATTCCTCCACAATACTTACAAAAAAGTGGTATAAATAATGATTGGATGAATGGATGGATGGATGGATGGATGGATGGAGAACCCAAAAAATTTTCAGTATAACCCTAGTATATTACTGTTGTTAAAATTACAATTAACATTACCATGTATTTAAGCAAATAAGGCTATAAGAAAAAATCTATATTAGATTTTCTATCAAGCTAATTTGTGCTTGTAATTGCCCTGTTTTTGTTAGCTAATTAGTATGAATTTGTCATGTTTTACCACCGCCAGTGCAGCTAACTGGGTTATCTAAGGCGGGCCATGTCTCTCACTGTCTATGGTGAGAGACAGGTAAAAGAACCATTGCTGTTTTTCGACAAGAGTAGGCTGCATAGCCGTCAGCGTGTTTCTGCCCTGCGATGGCCTGGCGAGCTGTCCAGGGTGTACTCTGTCCTCGCCCAGGCGCCAGCCTCCTCGCGACCCTAATTAGGATTAAGCGGTTCAGAAAATGAATGAATGAATGAATGTTTTACCACAGGCTTCTATATTTATCTATTATGTTTTTCTTGCAGATAATATATACATATACAAAGCCTTAGCACATTGCTTGTTGTTATTATAATTTATCATTATCGTTACAATGCCAGAGCAAAACCTTTGATGATAACATAAGGACATAGATTTAATACAAGCCCAGATCTGACTATGTGTGGTAGAAACAAAGCAGGGAAACAAAAGCTTTAAAAAAAATCACCCTTGTTCCTATCTTTCACATTTGAACATACATGTATTGATTTGGCTCTGGAGAAAGCTCACATGTGGGCTCTATATTCTGGGCTTCCTCCACTGACTAGATGTCTATAACCTTGGTTACGCTCTCTACTGATCTTTTTTTACTCAGATGTGACAATGCTTAGACAGTATACAGTATAAGTGAAGGTCAGGAGACAAGCCAGTGTAGAGCATGTAACTGCTGATATCCAGCTCTGAATGCAGTTTAGACAGTTTTTTATTGAGGACCATTATTTTGCCTTAATGATGAGCACTGGGAGTATGGCAGCTTGTTAAATGGACCAGCAGTTACATGTACAATTTTATCTAAAGTCTCAAAACCAAGCCTGCACATAGACATATCCACACTGATAATATCAACCACTAGCCAGTCCCTTGCCGCCACTCTTAAACCCATGGGCATAACCACACTACAGCTCTCATACCTAAAACTATCTCTACACTCCAACTCTTAAAAGGTCAGATATTATATCCATTTTCAGACCTTAATTTTTTATTTCAGACACCAGTGGAGCACCAAAGTACGATTCCTAATCCAAAAACTCCTGAGTTCTTCAGGAAGCTGCTTCCCCTCCTCCCCCTGAAATGCTGATTTTGAGTGCGTGCGCTGGACGCCCTGTTTGGCTTCCTCCTTCTATGTATGTTATTTGCTCTCTCTCTGCCCACTCTGCTCTGATTGGTCGCCTGAAAGCTCCATGCTTAGTGCATTGGGAGGTAAACCGGGATGGGTTTAGATGCTCAAACAGCCCAGAGGAAAACTTAAACATGTTCTAACCTTGTTATTTCACACTCTGGCATTGTCTAACAGCTAATGAACACTGTAAGAGCATTTATGGGTCAAGAAAGTAGAAAAAGCATCATATCTACTTTTTAATGTGTAACCATGACCTTAACGTCATTCATTCATCCATTAATTTGTCAAACTGCTTGATCCCATTAGGGTCGAGGAAAGGCTGGAGCCAATCACAGCCGACACTGACTAAGGCAGGGTATAGCTCGCCAGGCCATCACAGGGTCAACACACACACATAAACTTTCACTCACACCTAAAGGCAATTTGAAACAGACAATTAGCCTAATGTGCATATGCAAACTCTACACAGAAATGGCCAAGCCCTTACCGCAACCTTCAAATGCAAACCTTTTCCCAGAATGCAACTTTCATACGGGCAAAAATGATCACAGTGAAACTCAGAAGGGGCAGTAGGAGGGTGCTGGCTTACTGATCTGGAAGTCAGGGGTTAAAGCCCCACTGTCACCGAGTCGTCATTGCTGTCCCCCCAGTGCAGCTAACTGGGTTATCAAAAGCTAGCCATGTCTCTCACTGTCTGTGGTGAGAGGATGTAAAAGAACCGTCAGCATGTTTCTGCCCTGCGATGGCCTGGCGAGCTGTCCAGGGTGTACTCCGCCCTCACCCAGAGTCGGCTGAGATGGGCGCCAGCCTCCCCGCGACCCTAAGTAGGATTAAGCGCTTCAGAAAATGAATGAATGAATAAAACTTCCTACAGATGTAAAACTTCACTTTTAAAAAAGATTTAATCTGTGGCACCTTAGATTTGTAAAAATTCAGTCCATGGGTGTTAATGGAAAGAACAAATAAAGCAATGTTTATAATCGAACATATGACCATATTCAGTCTTGGCCAATGACAACAAATATTTGAGGTCTAAGTTAGATACACATGTGCAACAGTTGCCTCGGAAACAGTTGCCTATGGAAGACACATTGTATTTCTGCAACACACACTGTTTTAACTGTGTTCATCCTTTATACATCTTTCACTGTTTTAACAGAAAACTATAAAAAAAAAAAAACTATATGAAAACCACAATTGCCATCAACCCTGTAGAGAAACTGACCAATAAATCTATTGAAATATGAACATTTCACACATATATCACACATGTATCTTACCACAATTATATTTTCACTTTTCCTTTACTTAGAAAAAGATATAAATGAAGAAAATAAATGCTTATTATTAATATCTCCTAATTTGTGTTATCCCCATGCATACTTTTTCATCCAGGGTAATTTGATCCTTCTGAAAAGAACAGAGTGAATGGGGTCTCCCAGCTTACCTTCCTGCCTGGTCTGTGCCTTTCTCTGCGCCTAACACAAACTTAATAATTACGATGGTAATTCTATATTTTAACCATGTAATTCCATTATAATATAAAGATTTATGTTTCATGCTGAGAAGCAAAGGTACTACGTGCTCTCTCGTTGACAGAGACAGTGATGAAAAGGAACAGAAGAGATTTCATTTCAAGTATACTCTAATAAAATTTAGAGTATTTAGTTACTGCTGTGTCTTGAAGTACACGGAATGCAAATCAGGCAGGCTACCTCATATATGCAGTTTAAAGGGGTCAATTACCAGGGACATAATAAAGACAGTGATATCTCACTGAATCATATTAGGGTCATGGGGATGCTGGAGCCTATCTCAGGCAGCACTGGGCGAAGGCGGGGTATACATTAAACAGCTTGCCAGACCATCGCAGGGCAACATACACAACCATTCAGATTCACACTCACACTCACACCTAGGGAAAATTTGGAACAGCCAATAAGCCTAACATGCATGTCTTTGGACTGTGGGATGAAACCAGAGTACTCAGAGGAAACCCATGCGAGCACGGGAAGAACACACAGAAACACCCGAGCCCCGACGTAGTGGTCAGCATATCCACCTCAGAGCAAGAAGGTTCTGGGTTCGAGTCCTGGGCTTGGCGAGGGTGTTTTTCTGTGGAGTTTCCATGTTTTCCCCATGCTTGCGTGGGTTTCCTCTGGGTACACCGCTTTCCTCTCACAGGCTAATTGGCTGTTTCAAGTGTGAATGGTTGTGTGTGTGTGTTTGTGTGTGTTAGCCTTACAATGGTCTGTCAAGCTGTTCAGGGTGAACACTGCCTTCGCCCGGTGACGGCTGAGATAGGCTCCAGCCTCCCCGCGACTCTAGTAGAATTAAACCGTTCAGCAAATGAGTGAGTAAGTGAGTGAAGATGAGAAACATGCATTTATAATGCTTTAAAAATTCGTGTGTATTCAACAACAGGTTCTGCAGTTGTTTCAGTCAGTTTTCTATGCACCCAAATCATCTGGCTGAAGTTCCCCTGCATAGGAGCGTCCATGACAGCCGTTTTCATCAGTGTCTAGACCACAGCTTGTGAATGCTAACACTTGCCATTAAACCACAAAAATTAGGGAGAGAAAATAGAGGAAACATCTCTTTTCTTTACTGTATAATAGTCCACGTTGTAATTATCACATTAATCACTGTAAATTTTGTTTAATTTACCATTAGGACTTCCAACCTCATTAAGATGCTCTTTAAAAATACCACTTAATCCAGCACATCTTATTATTTTTTATTTTTTTCATGCCAACAGTTTCTTCTGTGAACAATTTAATGAAGCCACGATACACAAAATCATGGCCTTGAAATCGTAATGTGTGCACAGAACATCTGCCTTTTTATTATGCTGCTAACACACTATTTGGGCGACACGGTGACGTAGTGGTTAGCATGTCCAAGGTCCCGGAACAAAGGTAACAAAGGTTAGCAACAAAGGTCCCGGGCACGGCGAGGGCGTTTCTGTGTGGAGTTTGCATGTTTTTCCCGTGCTTGCGTAGGTTCCCTCTAGGTACTCCAGTTCTCTCCCACACTCCAAAGATATGCACAGTATATGTGCACATGTACCTTGCCCTTAGGTGAGTGTGAGAGTGAACAGTTGTGGGTGTTAGCCCTGTGCAGTTCAGGGTGTTCTCGGCTGAGACGGGCACCAGGCTTCCCACTGGTCGGCAAGTGAATAAATTAATGATTGAATATTAGGTTCCATAGTTTTACGAGTGTGTTTACACCCCAATATATTCATTTCAGCAGAAAATAGGCTATAGTGGTTACATCAAGCTGCTTCATGGTGCCACTGGACTTAATATTGCTCCTTACTCGCACTGATATAGCACAGCAAAAACAAGTCCCTGCATAGCACATACGTCCATAATTACAGTGGACATATGCTCAAAACCCAGCTGTCTTTAAGGCCTTGCTTTTCTGCGTTACACCTGTCAAGCAAATGCACACACACACACACACACACGCACACACACACGCACACACACGCACACACACACACACACGCTA
>JBCNYH010000016.1:6758056-6770668 GCA_039654325.1 Tandanus tandanus
CACAGAAACGCCCGAGCTGGGAATCGAACCCAGGACCTTCTTGCTGTGAGGCGGACGTGCTAACCACTACGCCACCGGCGGCAACCTACCTACCTACCTACCTACCTATAACGTCAAGTAAACAGCTTATCATTTATTACTCAAGGAAGATTACAAGCTTGCCCGTCGCTGTCAAATGGTGTCAGTAATGAAAACCTTCGATGACCCAGAAATTTAATGATGTGGCATTGTAGTGTAGTGGTTAGCATGTTCGCCTCACAGCAAGAAGGTCCTGGGTTCGAGTTCCCTGCTCGGCAAGGCCATTTCTGTGTGTAGATTACAAGTTCTCCCCTTGCTTGTATGAGTTTCCTCCAGGTACTCTGGTTTCCTCCCACAGTCCAAAGAAATGCGCATTAGGCTAACTGGCTGTGCCAAATTGCCCCTAGGTGTGAATGTGAGTGTGAATAGTTGTGTGTGTTTCCCTGTGAAGGTCAGGGTGAACCCCGTCTTCTCCCAGTGCCAGCTGAGATAGGCTTCAGCCTTCCCGTGACCCTAATAGTAGGATTAAGTAGTTCAGCAAATGAGTGAATGAGTAGATGTTTGACCAGCATCCATGTGTGTGTCTGTGTGTGTCTTAATTATCTTACAATTTAATGCCTATGTTTAATCTACACTTCTAATCAATAGAACCTGACAGCTTTGTTTTCTTCTGCCATGCACAGGAGATAGTGTAGATATAGTGGTTCAATCATAAAACCATTTGCATCTATACAGTATATAATAAACTGCCCCACTCATGACTTTGTATCTGATATCTGAAAGAGTTTATTCTGTTTCTGTATTCTAAATCAATAATCACACATGGGGGTACTGGCTATAATGATCCGTTTCTTGATTGCCGAATTGTGACAGAGAGCTTTTTGTTATGTGGAGTTTTGTTTCTTTTCTTGTCATGTTTTTTTTTTTATGCACAAATCCTTACTCCTCCTGCTGGGAAATGACCAGAGCAATATTCCGCATTACGCACACGCTGGTCCTATCGGCTGCTCCCATCTATATTACAATCTCCTGTCTTGATTCGTGTAACCCTACTGATTGAGACAGCTGTGCACACAACAACAGTGAGCTATGACAACCAGCGACAAAAGAAAAGGCATAAGTATGTTTGTGTATACATCTAGTCATTTGTCAGACGCTCTCATTCAGAGTGACTTACTAAAACATGCAAACAGAAGGCAGAGTGATTGCAATATATATAGTACAGTATCAAAGGATTTACACCTAAAAAAGACAAGAGCCTTATCTTAGATCAGGGGCGTCAAACTCATTTTCACTGAGGGCCACATCATTAAATTTAAAGGTGATCGAGGGCCAAATAATCACTGAACATCCATTCTAAAAGGGCAAAAATGAAATCTGCAAGGTAAAATGATAAGTTTAGGCATTTCTCCTCCTTTCCTTTATTTACTTGCATTTTCTGACAACGCTTAACAGCGTCAAGCTAGCATGCAATCTTTCTTGAGTCGTGAATGACTAGCTGTTTACTTGAAATAGGCTGCAAAGAATGTATGATAATCATATTCTTTGAAACTCTTGCGGGCCACATAACATGACTTGGTGGGCCGGATTTGGCCTGTGGGCCTTGAGTTTGACACCTGTGGTCTAGCTGTTTACTTGAAATAGGCTGCCGCCACCTAGTGGAAGGATGATGTATTAGGTTTCATGGTAATGGTTGAGGCAAAGAATGAACGATAATCATATTCTTTGAAAGTTCTTGCGGGCCACATAGAATGAGTTGGTGGGCCGGATTTGACACCTGTGTCTTAGATTGAAGCATAACTTTGGGCAAAGAAACATTTCGGAGTATAATCGGACAATATAATATGAGCAGCAGCATTTACATGTATTATAATGGAATTATTTTAACAGAGACAAGAGTCGCTTTTATAACAAGAAGTAAGCACTGGAGATGTTTTTTTTATGTTTGTATATGCACAAGGAGTTGAATAAATAAAAAGATTACCCATATAATGTAAATATATATGTAAACTCTACCAACACAATAAAGTTAAAATATTCAGTAATTACTGTCAAATAGATATTATATTCCACGTAATAATCTTCACTCACTTATTTGCCAGACTGCTTAATCCTACAGGAGCCTGTCTCAGCCGACACTGGGCGAAGGTGGATCACACCCTGAACAGCTCGACAGACCATCACAGGGTTACACACACAAGCACGTAATCTTACATTGACATCTAGGAGCAATTTGGAACAGACAATTTGTCTGATGTGCATGTTTTTGGGCTATGGGAAGAAACCGGAGTACCCTGGGGAAACCCACACATGGAGAACATATAAACTCCACACAGAAATGCCTAAGTCCAAACCCAGGACCTTCTCGCTCTGAGGTGGACATGCTAACTACTACACCACTGTGCTGCCCCCATGTAATAATAACTAGAATAATTAACTCCTAATAATAGCATTTCCATCACCCATCACTCATTTGCCAAAGCGCTTAATCCTTCCAGGGTTGTGGGAAGGCTGGCACCTATCTCAGCCGACGCTGGGTGAAAGCAGTGTACACCCTGAACAGATCGCCAGACCACTGCAGGACAAAAACACAACCATTCACACTCACACTCACACCTAGGGAAAATTTGGAACAGTTGGAATAGTAAGCCTAATGTGCATGTCTTTGGATTGGACCTTCTTGCTGTGAGGTGGACGTGCTAAACCATACCACCCTAGCAGTCTCATGTAAATCCATAATGCTACCTAAAACTGTCTTCAGGTGTGTAGAGACCTACCCAGAGGATTCAGGTTAGGGGTGAATTACATGAATGTTACCAGTCCTAATATTTTGTCACTTTATCACCTAAATTTAATTAAAAATAAAATAAAGTCAAAATAAAACACACACACACACACACACACACACACACACACACACACACACCTTGTGAACCCTTTAGAGTTTTCAATATTTCTGTAGAAATATGACCTAAACATGTACTTAATCTTTTCTTGGCACTTAATCTCTTCTAAACCCCAACGTGAACTTATTCTGTCCATCATTAGTTTCCTATACTAAAGTAAAAAAATGCACTGATATGCAAACTTCACACAGAAACACCCTCACCAAGCCTAAAATTTTCAGACAGGGCCTAAAAGTAAAGAGATAAAGAGAATCCAATTAAATTAAACTTGGGGAAATGATTCAGTATGATATATTTGTGAGAGATAAATATGAAAGACGATCAGGTGTTGAGAGGGAATCTACCATAGTCTGGTCTTCCCAACACATGCTTGCGGAATTCAAACTGTCTCTAAAGAGTTTGGACTCCAAATTCCACCAATTCACAATCAGCTATGATCTGGCCAGAAGTGGTCAAAAAAACAGAGAACTGCCAAAATAAAAATAAAAATAAAAAAAAGTGTGTAATAGTCCATTAGATTACAAGGGTAACTTGTACAACGTAAGGCATCTCTCACTAAAATGAATGTTAATTTTCATGAGTCCACCATTAGGAAAACGTTAAAAAGCAATGTTGGGCGTGATTGGAAAGCCAATACAGCTTACCGTCCACAGAACGCCATACTTACAGTAAAGGATGGAGGTGGTGACATCCTGTTGTGGGGGTGTTTCTCTGCAGCAGGGACTGGGGCACTTGTCAAGATAAAGATACTGAAAAAACTGGATGGGGAAAAATAACGTCGAAATCTTGAGGAAAACCTGCTGCCCTCTGCCAGAAAGTTAGTGGGAGGAAGGTTCGCCTTCCAACATGACAATGACCCCAAAGTAGAAAGGAGAATGACAAAAAGGTTAATGCCTTTATTGGGCCTAGTCAGAGCCAAGACTTAAACCCTAGTGAAAATCTGTAGAATGACTTGAAGATTGCAGTCCACCAACATCACCATCCAATCTGACTGATCTTTAACAGTTCTGTAAAGAAGAGTAGGACAAATATTGTACAGTCTAGATGTACAGAGTTGGAATAGAAGTATCCAAATAGACTCATGACTGTAATCAAAACAAAAGGAGGGGTGATCCTTTAATAATCTCTGTGATTCTGTTTTTTTAATCATTTATTTGTTTTCTGAAGTGTTTCTATTACACCTTGATATGGTCGTTATAACTTGTATTAAGTAAGTACAGATTAATTTTTTTGTGTGTCTTCATTTCAGACTACAAACAAAAAAATTTAAAGATTTTGAAGGGGGGTGATTCTTTTGTAGGGGCGGCATGGTGGTGTAATGATTAGCATGCCCGCCTAACAGCAAAAAGGTTCTGGGTTTGAGTCCCCGGGCTCAAGGATAGTGTTTCTTTGTGGAGTTTGCATGTTCTCTCCCTGCTTGTGTGGGTTTCTTTTATGGGTACTCCGGTTCCCTTCCACAGTCCAAAGACATGCCCATTAGGCTAAATGGCTTTTCCAAATTGCCCCTAGGTGTGAGTGTGAGTGTGAATGGTTGTGTGTGTTGACCCTGTGATGGACTGGCAAACTATTGAGGGTGAAATCTGCCTTCGCCCAGAGTTGGCTAAGATAGGCCCCAGCCTTCCCGTGATCCAAGTAGGATTAAGCAGTTCAGCGAATGAATGGATGAATGAATAATTATTTTTGTATACCCACTGTACACTAACACACTTGTACATACAGAAACAGACCTATAAATACCTGTTCTGTATGTGCAACAGGTACAATTTAAAAGGAAATATGCAAAAATATTTTTTTTACCTGTTTTTGTCAATTTTCTGTCCCTTCCCCAGCAGAGAAAGTGCAGAGGGGAGCCTCTCTGTACAGTATGCACTAATTACAAAATACAAGAGACAAGAAATAGCAGCCATTTAATCATAACTAGACATGAGTCGCTGCTGTTTTAAAACACCTTCATAGGACTTCGTCCATCAGGGTCTGAAAAACAGTTCTGAAAAAAAAGGGAGAATTCAGGCTCCGCTCTGCTGCTCACTCATTCAGAACTACCTGACTCAGCAGAAACAGATTGGAAATGTCGAGCAAATGGCCACATGAAGCTGAAAACAGTACCAAATAGGCTTTCATCACGAAACAACATGCACATCACAGAGGTCAGGCACGTGCTGAGAGGTATGACGACAATGCGTTCATTACATGGGTAGATCTGTCACGGCTCCCTTCCTTCACGTTTCCTTCAAAAACTAACTTGCAAAGGGTCATTACGGTGGTTAACAAAACAAAAATATTTGGTGAGCACGCACAGGAACTGCGGAGTCATCATTTCGACAGGTTGTAGATTATAATGCAATGTGACTTTTTATTATATGAATTTAAGCTTCATGTGAGTGAGTGTGTAGTGTTGGATGCATAGTGGACAAACCGCTCTCTCTCTCTCTCTCTCTCTCTCTCTCTCTTTCTCAGTAGGTCACTGTGTAGTGTTAAATATTGATTACAAAACCATTTTTACACTCTCTGTGGTATTCTGAGGTTTCAGCAGCATTAAGCGTGGGTGCAGGACTCTGTGTTTGGTCAGTGTATGTTTGTGCAGTATGTGCTCCCGAGACAACACCACGCTAACAAACAGTAGTTGTTTTCACAGTCAACACATGCATCTTGTTACTAGCTCTTTTTACAGGTCACCTCCAGCAAAGATGTTACTAAATTTACAGAGTCGTGCAAACCACAGACCTGAGCTGACACACTATGAAAAATGCTGATGTTTAAGTGTAATTATTAACACTGAGCATTTTATCCCAGAGAAGCTGATATTTCACACAAATGCAGACTGAAATGCACGCACACATGTACTAGGACATCTGTGTCAGGTACACACCCATCAGTAGCCTTAAGAGAACTTGGCAAGTTTGATAATTCCACATGTTCCCCTCCGTTTCGTTCAGTGGACGGAAAATTCTCTCCTTGACTGTGGAACGCAATCCAGGCAGCCATCATCTCCATGGCAACACCCAGCACAGCACGCAAAGCGGCAGATGCACAGTGTGCAGTGTGAAGTAGTGCTTTACGGCCGTAGGCTCTCCTTAATGGCTATAGTGATCCAGAACGAACAGCGTTAGTACAGCAGCGTTGACTTTAGATGCCCGTTAACGCAAATATGTGGTGTGTTTATATTACCTGTATTAAATATAGTCTTACATTTTTGATCTGACAATTTTTATACTCAGAGTAAACACTGCTCATTCCTACATTAAATACCTACTGCAAGTCTCCTACATGGCAGTGACAAAAGGCCGAACAAGAGCTTCCATAAAATATAAAGCCATTATATTTTATCCTATTTAATCCTTTCTAGCTGCTGCTTTTTGACCACCATATGGTATCTGAATGCACTTGGAAGAGAACAGACATCATTATGTAAATAGAAAGGTACCTGAATTTGAATTAGTGCCATGGTAATCCATGATTGTGATCCATATGTGGGAAGTACATGGTATTACTCTCTCCACTATCAGTCAGACTGACTCTAGTGGGAATCTGGACGCACAGTTAGTGCTATCAGTTGTGTAGGCTTTCAGGTACATTAAGGGGGTAGCTTTCACCTTTTCCAGTAAATACATGTCACGTGATGAAAGAGATTTGCTGATTAGGGAATGGCAAATTAACATATTGGAAGGCTTAAAATAAGGGTTTAATATTAGATGGGAATAGCCCTTCTTACATAACTCACTTATTCACTCATTTGGTGAACTGCTTAATCCTACTATTAGCGTCTCGGGAGGCTGGACACTGGGCAAAGGCGTGGTACACCCTAAACAGCTCGCCAGACCATCACAGGGCCAACACACACACACACAACCATTCACACTCACACCCAGGGGCAATTTGGAACAGCCAAATAGCCTAATGTTCATGTCTTTGGACTGTGGGAGGAAACCGGAGTACTCAGAGGAAACTCACACATGCACTGGGAGAACATGCAAACTCCATGCAGAAATGCCCTCTTAGAGCCCAGGACCTTCTTGCTGTGAGGTGGACGTGCTAGCCACTTTGTTACTATGCCGCCTTTCCTACATTCCTGCAGAATGAAATAATATATATGTACTAATTTAATTTCCCAGACTAAATATTGCAATGTTACATAATATTTCAGGCGAACCAAAACTCTTTGCTTATCCGAGATATGTTTCCTCTTAGCATTTTATTTCTGATTCTTTAATGTTCTACACCTACCTAAACACTGTCTTAATTCAACACTAATGGATCTGTTGCCTGAACACACAGGGGAAAACATCATGCTGCACTGTCTTTCTTATGACGTAGAAGTAATGGCTATGTAATAAAATAACAATCCTGTCAAATGTGCATGCAGCTTCGTATAATATGTGACTTTTCATTTCAACTCCTATTATAGCTTGTCTCACAAGCACATGGGGAGACGTTAGCATGGGAGTTCACATTTCTCTTCATTTAATTATGAGTAGGGTATGCCCATGGGAAGCCTTTTCTGAAATCTGGGCCTGTGTGCAAATCCCTTTAGAATTGTATACGGAAGTCCAGTAATAGAGCAGTCTGCCTAATGTCTGATACCTAGGGAAAAGCCAAGGACCATGGAGGAACTATAATAATAAATGACACAGGTTCTTCAGTAACAAAAAGTGAAAAGGCAAAAACGCAGCCAGTATCAAAACTGACTGACAGAGCCTTTTCATTTGATCAATTAGCTTTTTGTATTTTTTTATTTATTTTTTTTGTATTAAAAGGCCAAGAGGAAGTCAGGTTCGACCAGATAAACAGGCATGTTCACTTTCCAGTAATATTTCAGTACACAGTATTTGTGGGAACAAAACGGTTCATGCGCTCTCCATGGTGCTGAAAATATTTACACTGCGTACACTGTCGAAAATGATGAGAGATAGTTTAGGTTTTAACTGCTGATTACATTTCTAGTATTTAACTAATATAGCCTATCCACAGCAATCACAGTTATTACCATGTAATTGACTGAGAGATGGGGGCACGGTGGCTCAGTGGTTAGCACTTTCTTCTCGCAGTGAGTTCAATTCTCGACCAATAACCTTTCTGTATGGAGTTTGCATGTTTTTTTTTCATGCTTTTATTTGTTTCCTCCAGGTATTCCAGTTTCCTCTGACAGACCAAAGACAAGCACATTAGATTAATTGACTACTCTAAATTGCCCCCAGGTGTGAATGGTTGTTCGTCTCTATGCCATCCCTGCAGTAGACTGGCAACCTGTTTAGGGTGTACCCCACCTCTCACCCAAAGTCAGATAGGACTAGGTCTAGCTTCCCCCCATGACCCTGACAGATATACATTATAGATTATTGGATAGCACATCCACCTCACAGCAAAAGTCCTGGCCTGGGCGTTTCTGTGTGGAATTTGGTCTTCCTGTGCTGCCATGTGTTTCCTCTGGGTGCTTTGGTTTCCTCCCACAGTCCAAAAACAGGCACATTAGGATAATTGCCTTTTTCAAATTGTCCCTATATGTGACTGTGAGTGTGAATGGTTGTGTGTATGTTTTCCCTGTGACGGATTGGTGAATTGTTTAGGGCATACCACATCTTCGCCCAGAGTTGGCTCAGATAGGCTTTTGCCTCCCCACAACCCTAATAAGACAGTTAAACAGTTTGGCAAATAAATGAATGAATAATGTATAGATGACCAAGATTTTTTATTTAAAATGAACAAAGAAATCACAGTATTGATCTGGTAATTCTTGATGAGTAAAGTTGTGGGACGCCTGGAAATATCAGATAGGGTTCTAACTCTCGTGTTAATAGATGATGCATTTCTACGTTTTAGGAAGCATACCTCAGGCTGCAACTGCAGGAGTCATACAATAGAGAAACTGAGGAGGAGGATGATCTAAGACAGTCACGTCTGAGATGAATTGAGACACGACCCGCTCAGATTTAAGGCAGAGTGGTTTTGGAGCTTGGAACGGTAACACAAGCTCCTAGCACTCTTTTTCTGATCCTTTCTTTTCGTAATTGTAATTACTGTGACACATTTACACATCCTTTGGTGAATAGTGTGGGCTGGATTTTATTTATAGACCAAAATCTTAGAAGGATCTGCTTTATGTTAAATGCTTTATTCACCCTGGTTAGCCAGGCAAAGTTGGACTCTCTATTTGGATACTTTTAGGATTTCAAGAATTTCTTTCTGGTGAGTTTTGAGTCAAAAAAAACAAAAACAAAAAACAACCCCAAACCAAAACAACAATAAAAAACAAACAAACAAACATACGCTACAGATGGTTATTGCGTAAATGCTTAATTTGCGGGTTTCCTCTCTCATCAACAGACTGTCCGTGAAGGGATTTCAAAGTCAACTGTCTCCTTGTCCTTTTGGACCATCCACATGCCTCGTCTCGAATTTCCTTATAGCTTTCGCGTGCACTCATTTCGTCCCGAACCCGAACCGCGCGCCCTTCACTCTTTCCAATGAAAGACTACCGAGTCGCCATGGAGACGGATAGAGCTCGCATCCAGAACACTATGAAACACACACACACACACACACACACACACACACACACACACACACACACAACCGTCGCTAAAGCGGCCACATTTTTCACACGTGCCTCATAATCAGGCAGGAAGGTAAGCGAGTTTATTGTAAAGCTCACCATCCATCTCCTATTCGGATCATTAAAGGCCACAGTGAACCAGAACAACCGCTACTTCCACCAGAACAAACTGTCAAAATCACAGCACTGCTGATATAAGTAACAGATCTCGGTTTGTTTAATGCAAAAAGGTGCCATGACTGCATCTGGACTGCAGGTTAACGGACGCCCACAAAGACACCATTCTTCTAATCATATAAGCCCCTGTATTAGGTACAAGACCAAAAATGGTCCTGCGTCCTAAACTCCAGAATTTTCAGACTGTTGCGTTCTTCCGGCTTCCCAGATCACGGGCTCTGTCCGAAAGGCGCACTACTGCGCTAAGTACCAGAATGTCAAAATAGTGCGCCACTTCAGGTGCACGCGCTATTCTCTGGGTTAGAGCGCGCTTTCGGAGGTAGCCAATGACGACTTCTTAGATTACCGGACCGATTTTTCCCCCCCCCGACTCTAGTCGTCTGTGAGACATGTCAGCCGTTATGTAATCCACATCCCCCTCTTCTGCTCCTCACAATCCAAGGAGATAACCCTCGCGAATAGCAGAATGAGAGAGAGAGAGAGAGAGAGAGAGAGAGAGAGAGAGAGAGAGAGGCGCTCTTTACATACCTGTCTTTAGTAAACGCCGCACTCACTCATTTTTCTTCATCCCACACTCCTCGGTCGGCGTGGTGCCGCGTACTCGAGTGACTCGTAAATAAGGACACGTCGCTAATTTCGCCGTTTCCCCCTGCATCTCAGCGCAAAATCCATCTCCTCTCATCCCGTCATCTTCTCTTCCGCTGAGGCGAGAGGGAGAGAGAGAGAGAGAGAGAGATGGGGGAGGAATGATCGAGCCAAAGTATGAGTGAGAGTGAGGGAAAAGGGAGGAGGGAGAGGAGGAGAAGAGGAGGAGGAACACGGGAGTGAGAGAAAGCCTCCGACTCTACTCTTTCTGCTCGTGTAATGAAGATAACTGCGCTCTTATGATGCATCCAAATTATGAAATCCAAGTGGATGGTCAACTTGGCCTTGTCAAGATCTGTACGAATTTGATAAAGCAAGGGGTGGCACATTGGTGCAGTGCTTAGGGGGTGATCACACTAGAGGTGCGATAGAAAAGTGACTGATGTGAAAGGCAATTCGAGGCTATCGCTCTTGATTCTCAGAATGCTTTCAGGTTTTTCTCGTGACATTTGCGGTATCGCATTTTGGTCACCTGGTTCGTGAACTCGTCACAAAAAAATGCAAAACGTTTGAAATTTCCGCAAATGTCGCAAAACGAGGCTCTGACACCGAGTAGTCTCAGACTCTTCTCAAACAGTCGGCATATGTCGCGAGAAGGTCGCAAAGCCGTCGTTTTGCTTGTATATTATTTGTTTTTCGCTCGCAAGGAAAAGCGACAAGTTGAAGACTTCCATGCGGAAAGTTTAAAAAAGTTTGAGACTTGTTGGCAACCGCCATATTCCGTGTATTCCCCCACCATTTGTATTTTATTCACCTTTCTGTTGACAAATTTTCATCACTCGCTTTTCTATCGCACCTCTAGTGTGATCACCCTCTCAGCACAGTCGCCTCACAGCTGACAGGTTCTGGGTTCAAACCTGCCGGTTGACTGGAGCCTTTCTGGATCAAGTTTGTATGTTCTCCCTGTGTCTGCGTAGGTTTTCTCTAGGTGCTCTGGTATCCAACCACTGTCTAAAAACATGCGGATTCTATGAACTCACTCATTCACTCACTCACTCATTTGTCAAATTGCAAAATTCTAATAGGGTCACAGGCAGCCTGGAGCATATCTGATCTGTCACTGGGCAAAGGTGGGGTACACCCTGAACAGCTTACCAGACCATTGCAGGGCCAACATACACAACTATTCACACTCACACTTAGGGGCAATTATAAGTCAAACAATCAATTAGCCTAATGTGCATGGCTTTAGGCTGCAGGAGGAAACTGGAGTAATCGGAGGAAATACGGGGAAAACATGCCACACAGCAACGCCCTTGCCGAGCTCAGCATTTGAACCCGAGACTTCCTTGCTGTGAGGTGGACGTGCTGACCACTACACCACAGTGTCGGCGAACTGTTAACTCTAAATTGCCAATAAGTGACAATGTGAGTGTTAATGGCCACCTGTCCCTCTGTGTTAGCCTCAAGCTTGACTGGTGACCTGTCCAGTGTGTACCGTCTCTCACCTGCATGCCAGTTGGGATTGGTTCAATCTGTAAAAGCGGTATAGAGAATAAATGAATGCGGAAAAAAGAGGTGAAGTGAATGGATTCTGTTCTTATTTAAGAGGTCACACTAACTTGGTCTCTTATCATGTGTCTAATTCTATATAAAATATTAAATTAAGCATTAAACAAATATTTAAGATATTTTTACTATTTGGTGCTTGGATGTCTTGGCTTGCGAAAATTTGTCTGGTCGTCAAGAGAAAATCTGCATTTTAAAATTCTGCAGCTTTTATTTAAAACTGTTGAAATGTTTGCTGCTACATTCATAATTTTGACAGTGACCCTCACAACGGGTGTCATGGTGCCGTAGTGGTGGCATAGCACCTCTGCTTCATAGCAAGGAGGTCCTGAGTTCGAGACTCAGTGAGCTTGTTTCTGTGTGGAGTTTGCATGTTCTCCCTGTGCTTGCGTGGGTTTCAACCAGGTACTCTGGTTTCCTCTCACAGTCCAAAGACATGCACATTAAGCTAATTGGCTTTTTGTGTGTGTGTGTGTGTGTGTGTGTGTGTGTGTGTGTGTGTGTGTGTGTGTGTATGTGCGATTGACTGGTGAACTGTTCAGGGTGTACCCGCCTATGCCCAGATTTGGCTGAGATAGGCTCCATCCTCCTCATAACCCTAGTAGGATTAAGTGGCTTGGCAAAAGAATGAATGAATATAAGTCCCACAAGAATAAAAAGACAAAGGTGTATGTGTTTGTCAGACATTGCAAAAAATAATAATTTTGTACCCAAAAGGACAGCTCTAGCTAAGCGGCAGGCCAAAACACACACAGGTACATGCGCACACACTCTGTGCACACACAGGTACCTGCGCACACTGTACAC
>JBCNYH010000016.1:6780257-6782757 GCA_039654325.1 Tandanus tandanus
ACACACACACACACACACACACACACACACACACACACACACACACACACACACACACACACTCAGACACACACACACTCCTCCACATTCCCACTCTTGTCTGTTCCCACCATGATGTTGACACACGAGCCATCAGTTTCACTCAGGGAGCTAAATGACTTACTGAAAAAACCCCCAAAAAAACATACTCTTCTCATTAGCGATATTAATCAGTATGTTATAACCCCACCAAGCTTTTATCTCGTGACAGATGTGCCACTCTGAGCTTAATCATCTCCCGCAGAAGCCAAACCAAACACAGGAATAAAGGCGTAAAACTCGGGACCCTGAAGCCAGATGAAATAAGCCATGTACAGTACACAGGCTGGAGCAGGAGCTGGACTCGTAACCCTTAGAGTCCTTCTCCGAGATGGAGATAAAAGGCTCCTGTATATCATTTTAATTTAGATAAACGTGAACGAATAGACGTTTTGGAGTGATATGCCTATCTGGGGGACATTAAATCAACTTTACTGGTTTGAGAAATGAGGGAACTGGACGTGTATTTGTTTAAATAGATGTCATGTGCTAGTATATAATTTTTATTTGTGTGTGTGTGCGTGTGTGGTGAAGACGTTAAAATAATATCACTAACATTCCATATTCGTTTTACAGTACAGAGACTCTCAGTGTCAGAGTTATGAGAATCATTATTGATATAATAACACACTTCTCCCTCTTCCGGGTTTCGGTTATTATACAGACCAGCGCAGAACACGTACAGTTACACCGTCGTAAACGGTTGGGATTTTTAAATAAGGAATAAATCGCGGGCAGTTACAGGAAAAACATCCCTGCCATGGTGATGTGATGCAACCACATTTTTTTCACACAGTTTAACCACAGTTTTATTCCTCTTATTCTACATCCGTTCCAAAGCAGTGTGGATTTTATTTATTAAAGGATGTCATTGAAATATTAAGGAACGCCCTCAACATGCTTCCTCTAACAGCCTGAATATTTCTCTCTTAAACTTATCACACGTTCCCAAAAACTAGGACCTAACTTACTACCTACCTACCTACCTACCTACCTGGCTGACTGACTAACCACCTACCTACATGACTATTAGCACATCCATATCCATTTACATTTACAGCATTTAGCAGATGCCCTTATCCAGAGCGCCTCACAGAAGTGCTTTAAAGTCACTATCAGTGAATACTTTCTGATACTGGATCACTAGGAAACAGGCTCAGTACACCATCAGCAAAAACTCAGTGGGTAGAGGTGATATTTATTTATTTATTAATAACAGTGCTAATCCAAGTACTTGTGAAAAAGGTAGGTTTTCAGTCATCGTTGGAAGACTCCCAGTGCCAACTAAGTACCTGACTGGCTCACTACCTACCAAGTAATGGAACAATTAACCCAACTGACTAACTACCTACCCAACCTCCTGCCTTCCTACCTAACTAACTGAACAACTACCTACCTATAAAATGACCTAACTGACCAATTACTTACTTACCTAACTATCTGCCAACATAAATAACTACCAAACTAACCGATTAACTACCTACCTAAATGACCAACTACCTACCTATAAAGTGACCTAACTAACTATTTACTTACCTACCTACCTATCTGCTATCATAACTACCTAACTGACTGAATAACTACCTATCTAATTGACCAACTACCTACCTATAAAGTTACCTAATTAATTTATTACCTACCTATCTGCCAACATAAATAACTACCTAACTGACTGATTGACTACCTACCTAATTGACCAACTTACCTATAAAGTGACCTAAATAATTGTTTCCATACCTACCTATCTGCCAAGATGACTAGGTGCCTAACTTACTGTCGACCTACCTGTAGGTACTTCCTACCTACCTACCACTGTACCTACCTACCATTGTAATTACCAGCATAACTACCTACGTAAAACCAAGTGCACTAAAATGTTTGGTTCTTCTTATACGACGTGAGATTTCTCCCAGTAACATGTTTAACTGTCATGTCATGCTTGTCTCAAGCCTCCGGCTTTATTCCCTCTGAATTTCAATTGTCTGAATCTTCTCTATCCCTCACTGGATTTTACCCAAGCTTCGACCTAACTGGCACAGGCTCTGAGATCATAGGTTAAAGGTCAAGGTCAAAAGAAATCTTGTGCACACTCTGCATGTGGAACGTCTGCACAGATTTGAACCAAACCTTCACTGGTTACTCATTACTAAATATCCATGAACTGGTTCAGGTTTTAAGGTCAAAGGTCAAAGATCAGGGTCACAGCTCAAACACACACTAAAAAGGTTTACAGCGGAGGCTTACCAAGGGACGCACTGTGTTGAGTACTTCTGAGTTTCATTAATTTATTGTTATACTATACGGAAAATCCACCAGTGCAGTGCCAACGATTGCGCTGTTACCACAGAAACAATGACGTATTTAAACACATTGATTAAAATTATAGAAAACTCATTACTATTTCCATTTTTGTAGATCAACA
>JBCNYH010000016.1:6787757-6797197 GCA_039654325.1 Tandanus tandanus
GGTTAAGGCTCTGGCTTACTGATCCAAAGGTTAGAGGTTCAAGCCCTGGTACCATCAAGCTTCTGCTCTTGGGTCATTGCTCAGTTGTATAAAAGATGATAAATGTAAGTCACCCTGGATGCCAAATGCTGCAGATGTAAATATTTCTGAAACCATTTGTTTACTCCTGTACATGAGTGCCCTGCACCGGACGCTATGATATTGTTAACAACACCATCTTTTTTATTATTCATTCATCATATTTACCTTCTTCTGTTTCTGAACACTTGCTCCTCAACTTTTCCATTTTCTACAAATTCAGTGTTTCACTGCCAAGAAATTGTGCATGCACAAGATCCTTCCTCTGGTCTTGTTATTGTTATTGCAAACAGACAAAGGACCAAAACAAGATGAAAACAGGTAATTAAAAGACACTAAGCCTGCGAACTGGGGTGGTTTCAACTGATAATGGAAGATAAAACACAGACTTTAGGTACTACTTTAAACTGTGCAGACTAAATCACTGACACCGTACTGTCTGTGTTGCTTCTGATGTATTACTCTCTCATAAATATTAACCTAATAATGTATTTTTCAGTAGCTGAGCCTGCTTGCTTTCATTCATTGCTAGTGATTGATGATAAAGGACATCAAATATAACCAACGCATGTCTATTGTTGTTCAGTGTAATGAAATACCACATTTTGTACTGTGCATTTACAGTTTTACCTCTATTTGTTTTGTGCTGAATGAAAACATGCATCCATTTATTTGCCGACCCACTTAATCCTACTAGTCTCGTGGGGAGGCTGGAGCATATCAAAGCCCACACTGGGCAAAGTCAAGGTGCAACCTGAACAGCTCACCAGACCATTGAAGGGCCATGACACACACAGTGTGGGAGGAAACCGGAGAACCCGTAACCCATGTGAGAACATGCAAACTCCACACAGAAAGGCCCTCGCCGAGTCCGGGAATCAAACCCAGGACCTCCTTGCTGTGAGGCAGATGTGCTGTATTCATATTTTGGTTCAAACTAAACTATTAATACTATACCAATAAATGTAAATTCAGAGTGTAACTTTATTCATATCGTAAACCAGAGGCTCTGTGGAACTTTCAGGCCAGGGGTAAATTCCAGAAATATGAAGAGAGCATATGTAATATATCACTTTCATCATTTTATATATTCTCTATGTTTTACTGTAAATAAAATATTGTTTAGGTTTATGAGATTTGCAAATCATCACATTCAGTTTTTATTAATATTTTACACAACATCCAGTCTTCAGTCCCAGGAATTGGAGTTGTATAAACATATATAAAAATAATGATGAAGAATTTGTAAATGAGTGAGCGGCACGGTGATGTAGTGGTAAGCACGTCCGCATTACAGCAAGAAGGTCCTAGCTTCAAGTCCAGGGCTTGGCGAGGGTGTTTTTGTTTTTGGTGGAGTTTGCATGTTCTCCCAGTGCTTGTGTGGGATTCCTCCCGGTTCTCCAGTTTCCTCCCATAGTTCAAAGACATGCACATTAGGTTAATTGGCTGTTCCAAATTGCCCCTAAATGTGAATAGCTGTTGACCCTGTGATGGACTGATGAGCTCAGGTGTACCTCGCCTTTGCCCGGAGTAGGCTGAGATGGGCTCCAGACTCACCGCAACCCTAGTAAGAGAAAACGGCTCAGCAAATGAGTGAATGAATAACAATGACAAAAACTAAGGAAGCCCTTAGTGGATGTGCATATTCCCCCTCTGTTTTCTCGAGATAATGAGTTAATTATTTCATTTTTACAGGAAAAACAAGGAAAGTTTGTTAAGATTTGGTGATAATGAAACGTTGTTTTCCTGTGATAATGATATATGAGATCTAGAGATACCAAAACATGCATGTGTAAGACCTGACTCACATGTAAGTGATCTTGTCCGAAAGTACAAGCGTATTTCATTTAAAAGGGAATTTAATAAATTCGAACTGAAATTCGCATATTTTCGGAAGTATTCGTTCAAGTTTGAGGTAAATGACCGGTCTTGGTGAAAAATTTTAGACCTGCGAAAAAAATTTGTTGCAAAATTAGACTGAATAGATATTATTATTAGATTTTACATTTACATTACTTGGCAGATGCTCTTATCCAGAGCAACTTACAATTATCATTTTTATACAACTGAGCAACAAGGGCCTTGCTCATGGGTCCAACAGTGGTGATAGTGAGGATTGAACCGCTGACTATCGGATCAATCACCTTAACCACTAAGCCACCACTGCCCCTATTTAATTGAATTAGATATTCAAAGATATTCAAAGGTTTTCGAATCCAAAGCATTTTGAGCATAATGGTGATATTTTCGGTTGAAATCAACCGAAAACGCCGCCGCACTATTTTGCTGCTATATCTTTTTTGTGTGAGTCAGCCTTAAGTTTACAGCAGGGATGTTCAATCTTAACTGCAAAGGGCTGGTGTGGGTGCAGGTTTTCACTTCAACCAAGCAGTAGCCACGCCTTCCACCTGTGAGAACCACAGATCTCAGAAAATTATTGGATTGTGTATCCTATTGTTTGCATGTGACAAAACCTGAAACCAGACTGGTGCCATCTTGGTGAGACCACTTCACTTTTAAAATAGCATACAAAAAAGATGGAAATAATTGCATCCAAGGTGTATATTTCATTTTAAACCCCCTTTTTTATTATTTCAGCTATGCAGACATTTATTTTTTCCATTAATTGTAAATATCAGTAAAATTATTGCTAAAGTTATATGAATTTAAGGTATTCTGACCGTCAGCAGTGAAATTTCCAGGGTTTTCGAGCTGTGTTGGCTTTCAATGGCTCCATTTTGGTCTCACCAAGATGGCTGCCACCCAGCTTCAAAATTAAAACTCTAATGGTGCATTCTCAGTGTCTCATGTCTTTACAACATTTGCAAAAGTATAGCGCTCTAGATCTTCGCTATAAATAACTCAGTATCATGGAAATAAAATTAACTTGTTATCATGAGACAACATTATTTATTATTCAGAGAAAATTATCCAGCAGGAAGGCTGTGCCTAACTCACCAACGCAGTGCAACATGCACACAACCATTCACTCACACTTGCACCTAGGGGCAATTTTAAACAGCCGATTAACCTAAGGTGCATGTCTCTGGTGTGAGTGTATATGGTTGTGTGTGTGTTGTCCTGCGATAGACTGGCAAGCTGTCCAGGGTGTATCCTGCCTTCGCCCGGTGTTGGCTGAGATAGGCTCCAGCCTCCCTACGACCCTCGTAGGATTAATTGTTTCGGCAAATAGATGGATGGATGGCTGTTTTCATTCAGCACTAAACAGAGGTAAAGATGTTTATCTGTGATTCTTTGTTATCTGCAAAGGTTATGTGTTGGTTATTTTTGATGTCCTTTATCATTAATAACTAGCAGTGAATACAGGTAAGCAGGCTCAGCTACTGAAAAATACATCATTACATTATAATATTTATGACACGGGCTAACACGCTGTTCCAAATTGCCCCTAGTTGTGAGTGTGAATGATTGTGTGTGTGTGTGTGTGTGTGTGTGTGTGTGTGTGTGTGTTGGCCCTGCGGTGGTCTGGTGAGCTGTTCAGGATGTACCCAGCCTTCGCCAAGTCTCGGCTGAGATAGGCTCCATCAACCCTAATAGGATTAAGTGGCTTGGCGAATGAGTGAGTGGGTGAGTGACTGAGTGAGTGGGTGAGTGAGCTTTATCCAGACACGACTGCAGACTGGTAGGAGTCTGGGTTCAGTACTGCTCAAATGAACGCTTTGAGGATGGGAAGCTCATTAAAAGAAGCGCGTAATAACGAGATTCTACTGTACTTTCATTTGTGTTGTTTACGTATTATTCTAGATAATGAGAAATAAGTGAGAAGATCAGGAAGAGTTTTCCAAGGGAAAAATAATTGTGTATGGATGGCTAGAGACAACATGATGAAATTCCTTTTTTTGTGATTTTCTGCTGACTGCTTAGCATGGTTTTCTCCCCCCGACAGCATATTTTATGTACAAAAAAGTTGGACAGAAACTTTTGCGCTGCATGAGCAAGGTTGTTTTCTCAGGCAATACTATGTATTCCTCTCATTTTTAGCTTTTCTCTTTGTGTCAGTACTCATTCACTGCTCTGGTTGCAAATTCTGGAAATAATGAAACTGGAGACTTTATTGTCAGTTTTTCTCCATTGACTCTTATATAAGAGATTCGAGAGAGTGTTGTTAAAGAAAGATGGTACACCTTTAAATTCTGAAGACACATAATCTACACTATCTCAGCCGACTCGAGGCAAAGGTGGGGCACTCACACACGCTCGATAGTCAGCTCGATAGTCCACCGCAGGGCCAAAACACACACAACCTTTGACACTGACACGTAGGGGTAATTTGGAACAACCAAATAGCCTAATGTGCATGTCTTTGGACTGTTGGAGGAAACTAGAATACCCAGAGGAAACCCAGTGAGCATGGGGAGAACA
The DNA here is from genome assembly GCA_039654325.1 of Tandanus tandanus. Lineage (NCBI taxonomy): Eukaryota > Metazoa > Chordata > Actinopteri > Siluriformes > Plotosidae > Tandanus > Tandanus tandanus. The sequence continues at coordinate 6,792,219 of JBCNYH010000016.1, forward strand.
TTACTTATTTTTTTAAATTTAACTTTATTTTGATTTTTATATGCTAAATTAATCCCACACGGGAAATTTTGCTTGGCATTTTAACCCATCCAAAGCACACACACACACACACACACACACACACACACACACACACACACAGTGAGCAAACACACTCGGAGCAGTGGGCAGCCACACTGCGATAAGTGGAGAGCAACTGGGGGATAGGTGCCCTGTTCAAGGGCACTTCAGGAGTGAAGGTGGAGGGGGGGGGGTCTTCCCCTTGCCACCACACATTTTTCCTGCTACCTTTCGGTCCCAAACCTGCTTCTCTAACCATTAAGAGTTTTTCTTTTTTTTTTTTTTTTGAAATTGAGTTTGAGAACATGCAAACTGTATACAGAAACACCCTCGCCAAGCCCCGGACTCAAACCCAAAGGCTTGCTGGTTTCTGGCTTGCTTTTGACTTACTACCGATTTGAGAGTGAGCATGTACACATGTATGTAGACAACTTGCTCCGGCTGCATGTTGTTCCAGGGGCAACTTGTTCCCATTGCATGTTTTAAGGCAGCTTTAATTGACCATTGGTATGAATGTGAATTTCAAGGATTGAGTCTGGGTTTTTTTTTTTTGATATATTGTATTCATCCTGCAAGGGAAATTTTTGCCTCCGCATTTAACCCATCCAAAGTGAGCACACACACACACCCACACACGTAAACAGTGAGCACACACCTGGAACAGTGAAACTGCCACACATTGCAGCGCCTGGAGAACAGTTAGGGGTTAGGTGCCTTGCTCAAGGGCACTTCAGTCATGAATGTGGAGGAAGGGAAGGTGCAGCTCACTCCCCCACCGCCACACATTTTTCATGCTGGTTCGGGAATCAAACCAGCGACCTTTAGGTCCCAAACCCGCTTCTCTATCCATTAGGCCACAGCTTTTCTTAATAAATTGCCCTCTTATAAGTGTTCAAAGGGTACTGACTGAGTGATAATGTACAGCTAATGAATAAATCCAACATTAATGCTCCCTCCACCATGCTTCACATTCAGTTTTGGTGTTGTTATGCAGTGCCTTTTTTCTTACCATCGTTAAAGTAGGAATCCATCACTTACAGTTTAAGATCTGGTCTTTTAGCCTCATACTTGGCTGAGAAACTAATAATTAAAATAAAAATTCTTGTAACATTGAATTTACTGTGAATAAAATGATTAACAGGGTGGCACGGTGGTGTAATGGCAAGCATGTCCGCCTCACAGCAAGAAGGTCCTGGGTTCAAGTCTCGGGCTCGGCGAGGGTGTTTCTTTGTGGAGTTTGTTCTTCCCGTGCCGGTGTGGGTTTCCCTCCTCGTACTCTGGTTTCCAGTTCAAAGACATGCACATTAGGCTTATTTGATATTCTCGATTGCCCCTAATTGTAAATGTGAATGGCTGTGTGTGTGTTGCCCTGGGATGTACTGGCAAGCTGTTCAGGGTGTACCCTGATAGGTTCCAGCATAGCGGCGACCCTAATAGGATTAAGCAGTTCGGCTAATGAATAAATGAAAAATGATGAAGAGAAAAAAAGACGCTTACAAAGGACACAAGGTAAACCTTTGATCTTACACTGATTTTAAGCACAGGGGCAAATATTTATCATTATCATCATCATCAGCAGCATCAGTCGACTGCCATCGGAATCGACGAGACACACGAGAGGCACTGATGATTGCCAGCCATAGCTGAGTTGTTAAAAATGTCTCACTATAGAAAAAGCCTTTACCGGTGATATATATACATTACAGCACAGTGAGTTTCCCCCCCTTTTTTTTTTAATATACCCCAGTTTGCTAGGAAATTGGGGCCAGAGTGCAGGATTAGCTATTATACAGTGACTATGGAGCAGAGAGGGTTATCGAGTGCCCTCAATGACAGCTTGGCAGTACCGGGGCTTGAACTCCTGATCCTCTTGAACTCCTAACCCAGAGCCATAAGCATTGAGCTGCCACCGTCCTAAATCAAATTATACACATACTGCTGTATATTTATATACCAGCCATGTAGTACTGTATTCACTTGCTCTAGGATATGAGTTACCAAACACTGATACATGAACAGACTTCCTCCTTTTTCTGCAGAAAACATCACTTCCTTTTTCTCTCTTGGCTCTCTCAACTTTTTTTCAACAAAAATACATAAGCTATTTAAAATATGGAAGTCCGTTTCCGGCGCTAGAGGAAAAACAAAGTTGGCTTGTAAGTCATAATTATGAGTTGATAAGTTGAAATGATGAGATAGGCTACTGAGCCATAATTATGACTTTATCACATACTTATGACTTAGCATTTTATATTTGACTTAGCTATCTCATAATTATGACTTAGCATCCCATAATTATGATTTAATATCACATAATTATGACTTAGCATTTTATATTTATGACTTATTAACTTATAATTACGAGTTAGCATCTTATTATGATGACTTAGCTATCTCCTAATTATTATTATTATTATTACTTTTTTTTTGATACACTGTATTAATCCCACAAGGGAAATTCGGCTTCTGCATTCAACCCATCCAAAGTGAGCACACACACGTAAATAGTGAGAACACACACTCGGAGCAGTAGGTTGCCACAAACGCCCAGAGAGCAGTTGGGGGTTAGGTGCCACTTCAGGGCACTTCAGCCATGAAGGCAGAAGAAGGGAAGGTGCAGCTCACTCCCCCACAGCCACACATTTTTCCTGCTGGTTCAGGAATCGAACCAGCAACCTTTTGGTCCCAAATCCATGGCTGCCCCAACTATGACTTACTAGCTCAAAATTATGACTTAGCATTTCATAATTATGACTTAGCATTCCATAATTATGATTTAGTATCACATACTTATCATTTTATATTTATGACTTACTGATAATTATGACCTAGCATCTTATAATTATGACTTAGCATTTCATAATTTTGACTTATCCCATAATCATGACTTAGTATCACATACTTATTACTTAGAATTTTATATTTATGAATTACTAACTCATAATTATGACTTAGCATCTTATAATTATGATTTAGCTATCTAGAATGTAATTATGAGTTATATGCCCACTCTTTTCTATGAAGCACTGAACCATTTACAGGAGATGTGTGTGATGAACCACACCAGAAGAAGAATGATTGTAAAAAGAGGATGATTTAAAAGAGTATGATTTCAGTGGAGTTTCTGTTCCATCTAAAGTGATGTTTAATATGATTTCAGGGGGTGCGTGATTCGTGGAAGGGCAGAGCTAAGAGTATGGCAGACTGCAGGGAAACTGCTTGCTTTCCATCTTTCGCCAGTTATTGTCCATGTGGAGGCCAACATTCCCACAGGCAGTTTTAATATCAGTTGTGAAATTCAGGTTAAAGATATAACCAGTACTTATGCAGTGAGCACACACCTGGAACAGCCACACATTGCAGCGCCTGGAGAACAGCTGGGGGTTAGGTGCCTTGCTCAAGGGCACTTCAGCCATGAATGTGGAGGAAGGGAAGGTGCAGCTCACTCCCCCAGCACCACACATTTTTCCTGCTGGTTCGGGAATCAAACCAGTGACCGTTAGGCCCCAAACCCACTTCTCTATCCATTAGGCCACAGCTTTTCTTAATAAATTGCCCTCTTATAAGTGTTCAAAGGGTACTGAGTGAGTGATAATGTACGGATAATGAATAAATCCAACCTTGATGCTCCCTCCACCATGCTTCACATTCAGTTTTGGTGTTGTTATGCAGTGCCTTTTTTCTTACCATCGTTAAAGTAGGAATCCATCACTTACAGTTTTAGATCTGGTCTTTTAGCCTCATACTTGGCTGAGAAACTAATAATTAAAATAAAAATTCTCGTAACATTGAATTTACTGTGATTAAAATGATTAATGGGGTGGCACGGTGGTGTAGTGGCAAGCATGTCAGCCTCACAGCAAGGAGGTCCTGGGTTCGAGTCTTGGGCTCGGCGAGGGTGTTTCTTTGTGGAGTTTGTTCTTCCCGTGCCAGTGTGGGTTTCCCTCCTGGTACTCTGGTTTCCAGTTCAAAGACATGCACATTAGGATTATTTGATATTCTCGATTGCCCTTAATTGTGAGTGTTAATGGCTGTGTGTGTGTTGCCCTGGGATGGACTGGCAAGCTGTTCAGGGTGTACCCTGATTAATTAATTAGCATTTGTTATGCATCTTTTGACAACATTTCTTCTGCACTGAAAATGACAAACTAATTATAAACCTAGCATGGTGTAGGCCACACTGACAGATAAATAATCAGAAAAGTGGATGTCTGGGGAAGTCCATAGTCTCCTCCTCCACTCTTCATGAATAGAAATCAAGCAGCTGGAATTAAAACGACATAAATGCCATTTTTTTGGTTCTAGTTCTATTTTAAGTGTGAGTTCTAGATGGTCACATATTAAAATGAGGTCATTTTCTCATAAATATGCCTCTAGCCTGACAGTCTGCATGGTTTTAGAGTCCCGTTAGCAAAAAAAAACTTTGACTCCTGGGGCAAGTAAATATTTTCTCAATTCGCATTAGCAACCTGATCTCACTCATTATTCATAGCAGTTTGAATGAGTGAAGATACTGTATTGCATTACATAAATCATAAAGATCCTACTTGTTAGTACTAAGTATTAGGACTACTAAAACCAACCCTAAACCTGCCCCACACTCTTGATATCAACTGTGAAGCAGTTTTGGTACTGGAATGGAGTACTGGGGGAAAGATGCTGTACAATATCTAGAAGGATGCCATTGAGATATATGGTAAGTAAGGAATGAAACACAGTGAGGCCTGCTGTCATAAAGAAATAATATATTATGTGGTGGTGCAAGATATTGCATGAAATCTAGGATTTCTAAGATTCTCAAATCTTACTGTATTGATGATGCTCTGGCAGCAGTGCTAAGTGTAATATCTATCTATCTATCTATCTATCTATCTATCTATCTATCTATCTATCTATCTATCTATCTATCTATCTATCTA
>JBCNYH010000016.1:6848177-6864235 GCA_039654325.1 Tandanus tandanus
TTTTTGTGTGATTTTGTTGTCAGCACATTCAACTATGTAAAGAACAAAGTATTTAATAAGAATATTTCATTCATTCATTCATTCAGATCTAGGATGTGTTATTTTAGTGTTCCCTTTATTTTTTTGAACATACTTCTTGACTGAGTGTGTGTGTGTGTGTGTGTGTGTGTGTGTGTGTGTGTGTGTGTGTGTGTGTTTGTGTTTGTGTGTGTGCGCGTGCATGTGCGCAGCCTCTGATACGAAAGCCTCTCTCTGTTGGCAAAGTTAACTGGTCCCCACCCTGTCGAGGATCTGACCCAAGGAAGAAGTCTAGACAAGCCTAACACACACACACATGCACACACAAACCAACTTGTCATAAATAGAAATATGTAGAGTTTTAAATGTGTGTGAATGTGTATGACCTGCAGGTACAATGACTCGGCGTTCGTTGGTCGTCATATTGGGAGGGGCAGCATGTTTGTCTTCCATGTAGCTGCTGTAGGTCATAGGAGCACCATCACCTCCACTTGCCATCTTTCCTTTCCCCACACTACAGTCATCTGGGGAGCTCCTGTTCTCACACACACACACACACACACACACAAACACACACAAACACACACAAAATGAAAATAGTGTGAATACAGAAAGAATCTCAGCATTCGATCAAATCATCCTCCTCTGTACTACAGGCAGATAGAAAGAATAGCAGGCAGACACACAGAAGTCTATAAAAATGAAGTAAATCATCTCTGATCTTTGCTGCGGGTTACAGCTGTGAAGGCCAGAAAATAAAGACTAAAGAAGCTACACATAATAAATTTAAAAGCCTTCTGGTTCCAGGATCCAGTGCTGCTTCTCATTATGAGCTGAACATCTTGTGAGTGAATGTTTGCGCCGGCATGACCACCACTTCCTGTTTGGTCAGCAAACTTGTGGCATTTGCAACCGAAATGTGGCCACATTCACTTCATTTATATAATACTGGTATGAGATGCGGCTGCTTACAGCTTTTGATGAATAAACCCGGCTTTCAGTTTGCAAATGACTAACAAACATTTTATGAACAAACATGCAGTCAGTCAGTGATTTGCAGGGACGTGTCATATTCTGGGAGTGGAAGGAGATATTCCAAATATTCACTGATTTATTCAATCAGTTTCAAAACTGCTCAATTCTTCTAGAGTTGCAGGGAGGCTGGAGTCTATCTCAGCCGATTAACACCCTGAACAGCTCACCAGTCCATCACGGGGCCAACACACACACAGAACTATTCACACTTATACTTACACCAAGGGCCAATTGGCCTAATGGGCGTGTCTTTGGACTGTGGGAGGAAACAGGAGTACCTAGAGGAAACCCACACAATCACAGGGAGAAGATGCAAACTTTACACAGAAACACCCTCGTCGAGCCCAGGACTCAAACCCAGGACCTTGCTGTGAGGTGGACGTGCTAACCACTATGCTGCTGTGCCGCCCAGATATCCCAGATAGGTCTAGCTAATTTAATACTGAGTGAGTAATTCACACATTTAAAAGAGGTGAGATTTCATGCTGTTAGCCACACATTCATTCATTCATTCATTCATTCATTCATTCATCTTCTAAGCCACTTAATCGTAATTAGGGTCGCGGGGAGGCTGGCACCCATCTCAGCCTACTCCGAGCAAAGGCGGGGTACACCCTGAACAGCTCGCCAGGCCATTGTAGGGCCAAGACACATACAACAATACCCATTCACTCTCACTACTAAGGTCTTCCACCCCTCCTGGGGCATAGGCTGTCAACAGCAGTTCTCCAGCGTCCCCTGTCCTGGGCGAGTTGTTTCAGTTGTCCCCAGGTATGTCCCGTCATCTAGGCATCAGCCTCAAGGTCGCGTCGCCAGGTGTTTCTTGGCCGTCTTCTTTTGCGTTTGCCTGAGGGTTCCATGTCAAAGTCTGCCTGGTGATGCTGGTGGCTGGCTTACGCAGCGTGTGCTCAATCCATCCCCATCTGATGGTTGGTTCTTTGCCAGAATTTGTTGTTGCTGATGACTCCTGGCCTGTGGATCAGGATAGTTCTTTTGAGGCAGGTGTTAATGAAGGTCTGATCTTTATTCACTGTAAGAGGACTCTTGAGCTCCAGATGTTCTTGAGCTAGATGAATGCTGGCTTTGCCTTGCCTTTGTTAATGACGCTGCCCAGGTAGGTAAAGGCCTCCACCTCATCAAGGGGACATCCTTTCAGGGATATTGGCTCATTACTGGTGGGGTTGATCTTTGTGCACTTTAGTTTTGCTCTTGTGGATGTTGAGGCCTAACTGTGAGGATGTGGTGGCCAGGTCTGTGGTCTTCTCTTACATCTGCTGCCTGGTGTGTGACAGTAATGCCAAGTTGTCGTCAAAATCCAAGTCATTTACTCTCACACCTAGGGGCAATTTGGAACCGCCAATCAGCCTACTGTGCATGTTTTTGAACTGTGTGAAGAAACCGGAGTACCCGGAGGAAACCCACGGAAGCTCGGGAAGAACATGCAAACTCCACACAGAAATCCCCAAGCCCGGGAATTGAACCTAGGACCTTCTTGATGTGAGGCAAGCGTGCTAACCACTGCGCCACCGTACCGCCATGCATTGCACTGGCCATGCAGTGCATTTTTTTCTGAAGGTCCTGATATCCGAATGAAGGGCAGTCTAATCTTATGAAGAAGTTGGAAGAGTAATTTAATGTAGCTCTCTATATTGTGGCTACCTTCTCAATCCTAACTTTTTATAGCAGTTAGGGTGTTTAATTTGTTAGATATTTGCAAGCGTGATGCTGTTTGGCATGCTTGACATGACCTAGTTATATAATATGCTTAAATAATTACAAATACAGGTAACAGTTACAACTCAATGAAGATAAGGCTGGCACTAAGCAGTCTCACTGTCTCTGAGAGGACATTTGTATTCATTATTGGCGTATGTTTTAGGTGCTGTCTGGCCCAAGCCTGAGGCAGCAGATGTGCAGGATCACTTTTGGAATTTCCCATCAGGCTCAGAACAGTTTGCCAAGGACACAAACAGCCTGCAGTCCCTCTTACTATCCCGTTCATGTGTTAGCCACCTATTGGCCTGTTTAAAGGTACAGTGTGTAACATTTTGGAGGATCTATTAGCAGAAATTAAGTATATCCATAAAAAAAATAAGATTTCATTAACCTCCTAACCTCATTTGCTGAACCACCTAACCCTACTAGGGTCGCAGGGAGGCTGGAGCCTATCTCAGCCAACAAAAAGTCACAGTCATACTGACCACCTAAGGGGCAATTTTGAACAGCCTAATGTGTATGTATTTGGACAATGAGAGTAAACCAGAGTACCCGGAGGAAACCCACGCAAGCATGGGGATAACATGCAAAGTCCACATGGAAATACCCTCACCAAGCCCGCGACTCGAACTTGAACATTTCTTTTTGTTCCTAAACCATCTGACAACAGGACTGGCAAAATGTTAGCTGTATAACCCATTTTGGATTTACTGCCACGTACATCTCTGACAGCATTCTCATCCTCTGAGTTACTAGAATGTGACGTCTCACTGTCTCCACAAGAGACGTCAACCCCGCCCAACGTGTTGATGTCACTTCTGGGGAAAAAACGACTGCTAATCCCAGCAGTTCAGCCCCTGCTTATAATCCATGGGATAAAATTACCAGTATAGTGCATTTTATGTTCCAAATTGCCCCTTGGTGTGGATATGAGTGTGAATGGTTGTGTGTATGCTGGTCCTGCGATGGTCTGGTGAACTGTTTAGGGTGTACCCCGCCTTCGCCCATTGTCAGCTGAGATAGGCTCCAGCCTCCCCGTGACCTAGGTTCAGTATATGAGTGAGTGAGAGTGAGAGTCTTCAATCTATGTGGCAGGTCATGTTGCAAAAAAGCTTCAAAAGCAGGATGGCAGCCATATTGTATTTTATGTCCCATGATCAGCCCCTATTTTTTAGAGTTGAGCAGGTTGGGCAGAAGATCACATGGTGTCACACATCCAAGAATTTCTGTCAGACTGTGAAGAGTGGCCATAACACCATGTGGTAGTTTTCTTCTTCTTCTTCTTTTTTTTTATATAACCAGATGAATAATAGTACAAAAATGAAAACACAAGCTGAAGCAGTCTTCCTAGCATCTATTGGTGGGTTAATATAAAACTTTTTGGGAATTCAATAAGATAAATTGTAAACAGATGACATACTTATTCAGCTCCAAGAGAAATACAGTACTGACATGCTCATGGTCATAAGCACAGACATATGACTGTAGATGCCGCCTCAGCATCTGGTTTATCAGGGTTGCCACCCTTCCCTTATAATATGGGATCATCCTGTATTTGAACACCAAATGCTGCATCTCATATTGAATTAATATGGGAAAAGGTTTTCATATATTTATTCATATATCTTTAAAGGGATGGGAATAATGTACCATGAAATAAACTCAAACCTTAAACTCAAACCTTAAACTCCACTGTGGAGTGGAGAAAAAAAAATTTTGTTTGTTTTTTGGGGGATTTTTCCCGTTTTCTCTCCCCTAATTTTAGTCATATCCAATTCCCATTCATTAAGTATTGCCTCTCTATCGCATACAACCACCACAAACCAGGGAGGGGTGTAAGCATGCACATGCCCCCTCCATGACATGCAATGCTGCCACCCGCCTCTTTACGAATTGCTGCGCATGTGTATTTGGGGGTGGCCTAACACACTCGGAGAGAAAGCACTATCCTCCCCTTATGTACGAATGAGTTCACAGACGCCCATGGGTTGGCTGGTGATCGATGTGAGTGACAGGGAAGTGCATACTATCCCACACTCCTGTGAGAGCTCGGCCAATTAGCTCCCATGGACTCCCGGTCGCGGATGGCTGCAGCAACAACCTGGATTCGAACTCGCGATCTCTAGGTTGATGTTCACGCACCTTGTCGATGCGCCACTCGGGAGCCCGAGAAAGTTCATCATTCATTCATTCATTCATTCATTCATTCATTGTTCATTTTCTGAACCGCTTAATCACGGGGAGGCTGGCGCACATCTCAGTCGACTCTGGGCGAGGGCAGAGTACCCTAGACAGCTCGCCAGGCCATCGCAGAGCAGAAACATGCTGATGGCTATGCAGCCTACTCTTGACGAAAATCAGCAATGGTTCTTTTACATGTCTCTCACCACAGACAGTGAGAGACATGGCCAGCATTTGATAACCCAGTTAGCTGCACTGGGGAGACAGCAGTGACGACCCGGTGACAGTGGGTCTTGAACCCCCGACATTGGGATCAGTAATCCCGCACCCTACCACCGGGCCACCACTGCCTCCAACCCCCCGAGAAAGTTCTTTTCAGTTAAATTTAGTGTGTCGTGTGAAATTGTACTCCATATACCCTCAGCATCAGTAGTTTCCTTATACTCGTTACATGACTGTCTCAGTGATTTGCACATGCGCTCTGTTACCATGAGCGGGGATTAGGATTGGTTCTTGCAGCCTTGGAGGTGGTGTGTGTGTGTGTGTGTGTGTGTGTGTGTGTGTGTGTGTGTGTGTGTGTGTGTGTGTGTGTGTGTCAAATTCAAATAGTGTAGTGAGATGGAAATGTTTTCTGTCATAAAATCGTCCTTGATTTTTGTTTAAAGGCACTTTTTAAACTATGTCAGACATTTAGACATTTACATTTCAGAGAAGATGAATGATGAGCACATGAATGAATATCACTCAGAGTTGTGGTTCCATGGCTATTGAAATAGTCATGGGGAATCAGCACATCCTCTTCTTGTGTCTCTGTCTCTCAACTTCATTGTTTTTTACAGTTATAGATTCTCAGTGACAGATTCTCTAACGTATGGCTCATTTCCTTGTTAAAACCGCATCACAGAATTACTCAATATATTAGAGCATGTCTATATTGGATCACCATTTATTATGTCATAAATGTATAATAGTTATACAAAAACAGAATAGTATAATAGTTATACTATTGTATAATATGTATAATATATAATATAAATGTATAAATCCCCAAGACTGTGGAACACCCTACCTGACCACCTGAGAAGCCCACAGTCTTTAGAAATTTTTAAGCAAAACTTGAAAACCTTCCTTTTTAAAAAAGCCTTCTGCTAACTAGTGTTTTTTTGACTTTTTATTTTCTTGTTTTTCTGTAAGCACTTTGAGATTCCTTGCAATATAAAGTGCTATATAAGTACAATTTATTATTATTATTATTATTATTATTATTAATAGTTCAGCTTAACCACAAAGATACATTATGATGACATTTTTTCCTGGTCTTGTGTGAATTAATGATTAATTGCTTAGAGCATAGTGCTTCATACTCACTGAAAATGCTCTCATTCTATTATATTCCTCTCTCTCCTCTTTATTAAACTGTGTGTTAACCTGTCTTTTTTTGCTCAGTATGTCTTTTAGCCAATTAGCCTACTGTGCATGTTTTTGGATTGTGGGAGGAAACCAGAGTATCCGGAGGAAACCCACGCAAGCACAGGGAGAACATGCAAACTCCACACAGATACGCCCATGCTGGGAATCGAGCCCAGGCCTTCTAAATGGAAGCAGCGATTTCGTTCTTCATTTTCCAACTTTGAAACAACTTTTTTTGAGGTGGGCCGGTCTGCCCTGGTACCGCGTGCTGCCATATACCGACCCCCGGAATACACATAGGGACTTTATAAAGGACTTTTTCGATTTCTTAGCTGGAATTCTGCCTGCCTATGACCGCGTTCTTATTATCGGAGATTTTAATATTCATGTGTGCTGTCCTGATAAGCCACTTATGAAGGACTTTTTAAGCCTTATTGGCTCTTTTAATTTGGTGCAGTCTGTGTCTGGTTCCACACACGAACACGCAAATTGAACACGTGTTCAATTTTTTTTGTAATGTAGCTAAAACTCGCGCTCCTGCTCAACTCTTTCGGATTTTTAACCCCTTCACTGCTGCTGAGTTCTCTGCTGCTTATCAACAGTTTTGGGTCCCTGCTGACTCACTATCTTCAGATACAGAAGAGCTCAGTTCATGGTTTCATTCCTCCTGCCAAAACATCTTGGACTCTGTGGCTCCATTTAAAATCAGGCACCCTAAGACTAAACCTGAGCCCTGGTTTAATGACACAACCCGTGCAGTCAGCCAGGAGTGTCGCAAAGCTGAATGCAGGTGCAAGAAGGACAAGCTGCAAATGTCACGTGTCATTTTAAAGGACTGCTGGCATAATTACCAGAACATTGTTTAACAGGCTAAAAGAGAACACTTGTCTAACATTATTTCAACAAATTGTCATAACCCATGTGTGTTGTTTAAAACCATTGATTCTGTTCTTACAGCCTCTCAGACCATCAGCCTGGAAGCCTCTTCTGAATTATGTAATAAATTTTTTTATTGATCAGGTAACCACCACAAGGGCCCTCATCTCAGCTCCTGCTTTTGACCCTTCTGCTCCTGTCTGGTGTTCGGCTGTTTTTGATCAGTTTGAACCTGTGACTTTGTCAGTGTTACAGGAGGTTGTTAGCCGTATTAAGCCCTCAGGTTCCTCCCATGATGCTGTCCCTCCTAGGTTTTCTAAAGAGGTTTTCCCATGTATAAGTCAGTCAGTTCTCACTATTATTAACAACAGTCTGTCTTCTGGTGTAGTTCCTGTGAATTTTAAACATGCTGTAGTGCAACCGCCTAATTAAGAAACCTGGTCTCAATCACTCAGTTTTAGCAAATTTTAGGCCTATCTCCAAGCTGCCCTTTCTGTCAAAAATCTTGGAGAAACTTGGAGAGACTTTTGCTCAGTTGACAGCTTTTCTGGATGAGCATCAGGTTTAAAAACGCTTTATAACACAGAGTCAACTTTGTTAAGGGTATTTAATGACATTCTCTTAGCTTTGGACTCTGGTGACCATTTGATCCTTATCCTGCTTGACCTAACCTCAGCCTTTGATACAGTGTACCACAACATTTTATTATCTCGTTTACAGAACCTATTGGGCATTCGTGGTACTGACCTGAAATGGTTGAACTCCTATCTGGCAGATAGAACCATTAGTGTAAACATTGCTGGTTCTGAATCCTCCTCCGCTCTCCTGTTATGTGGGGTTCCACAGGGCTCAATCATAGGGCCATTGCTGTTCACACGTTATATACTTCCTCTGGGCTGTATTCTTAGAAAGCATGTTATCTCCTTCCACTGCTATGCTGATGATAGTCAGATTTATGTACCACTAAAGCAGAAGGATGAACCTCTTCTTGTTTGCCTAAATGACATAAAATCTTGGTTGGCCCTTAGCTTGGTCCAGTTTTTTCATTTAAGGCCGTTGGCAAAGGTGAAACCCATCCTTTCACGACAGCACTTCGAGTCAGTAATCCATGCTTTCATCACATCTTGGCTGGATTACCGCAATGCACTTTATTTTGGAGTCAGCCAGTCTTCACTCTCACATCTCCAGCTGGTTCAAAATGCGTCTGCACGTCTTTTAACAGGAGCACGCACGAAAGATCACATTACTCACATTCTGGCTTCACTTCCTTGGTTACCTCTGTATTTTAGAGTTCAATTTAAACTTCTATTTGTTTTTAAATCCTTAAGTGGCCTCGCCCCACCTTACCTCTCTGAGCTGCTTCATCCATATGCCCCTACCCGGTCTCTAAGGTCAGCGGATCAGCTCCTCCTATAGAGGGGACAGAGCTTTTTCTGTCGCCACTCCTAAATTGTGGAACATTCTGCCCTTTCATGTTAGACAGGCCCCTTCATTGCCCACTTTTAAAATCTGTCTTAAAACCCACTTTTACTCATTGGTTTTTGACCCAGTATGAAACTTTTATTTGTTTTAATCATTAGTTATTATTTGTTTATACTTATTAATTGTTTTTATGTTGTTTTGAATGTTTTATGCTTTGCCTTAATTTTACTTGTGATGTACAGTATTAACATGCTAAGTGTTATAGTAAGTGCTATATAAATAAAGTTGGTATGGTAAATTGTAGAGGTGGCCATTTTGTCACACTGTCCCTCCACACACCTGCCTGTAATTTATATAGGCATTCTTCCAAACTTACAGTGTCTAATTTAAGTTTATGCCTGCCCTTGCCATCTTGCAGAGAATCATAATAGTAGTACGACATATTGGCTGGTTAAACGCAAATAATGACAGTAGACGTTGACAGCTTAAATGTAAATTCAAAGTGGCGAAATGTTTTCACCGCGCGGTGGTTGCTGGGCACGTTACCAGGGTCAGTGACACAAATGGCTGGATGTCAGCAGTTATGAATAAGATAGTGTAATAAATAAAAGTTAACAATTAAGGAATTAAAATTTATGTATTAATCCTGCAAATTTCTGTTAGATTTTACTGTAATCGTGACGTCACACTGCAGGACAATTTATGTCCGAACCTGTAAGAAAAGCTTATAAAATAGTGGAAAAAAGCAAAATATTTGCTGAACACATACACTACTGCTCAGGAAAATTCAGACATCAAACATAAGAAATTCATAAAATTTTATAAAAAATGTGTATTTTACAAAAAAAAGTACTTTTTCTCCTTTTGTCAAGTACCCAAATGTTTCTAATGTAGCAATCCATAAGGAAAAATGAGGGCTTAATATAAACAGCTGTTTTGAATTTGGGATCTGGCTGCAGTTTGACGTGTCACTGTGTCTGAGTGTGTGTCTATGTGTCTGTGTCCGTGCATGGGTAGGATTCCGAGCCCTGTGTGAAAACAACTTCTGATGGATGAATATCAGGCCAGGGAACCCAACCAGCTGTTCCTCTACCACACACGCCACGCTTAATTTCTGCACCAGTAGCAGACTTAACAGGTATCACTTACAAGCAAGACTGGCACACTCATGATTGCTCGAAACCAAGCAGTCACACTCGTATGCACTTCTACAAGCTAAGAGGAAAGCAAGCTAAAGTGTAAAGTTTTGTCCAGTGAGCAGAAATGTAATCCAGCAGCCACCAAAAGAGTGGAAAATTTGACTCCAGCTGTACACCAAAGAAACATGTGGCAGGCAAATTTGTTGAAATCAGTTTGGTTAAGCTAAGAATAGCAAACATTAGACACGCCAACTGTGGTACTCACCTGGAGCCGTTCACCTGACCCACTCTTCCACCTCCTCCTCCTCCACCGCTGTTGCACTCCATCTTGATAGTCACACGGCCAGGTGGAGGAGGGAGCCAGTCTTGCTGCGTTGCCCGGGGACTCAACTTACTCTGGCCATACTCACTCACTGCTGATGCTGTCATGTTTGGCTTGGCCTGCTGGGCCACACTGTAGACACACTCGAACAGAGATTGGTCCTCACTCACCACGGATAGCGCCTCCTACAGATACGAAAGGGAGTAGAGAAATATAGTATGTATAAAACCAGCTGTATGATAGTGCAATATTGCTACAATTCCGAGATGGCTACTCACTCATTCACTCAATTGCTGAACCACTTAATCTTACCAGACTCACTGGGAGGCTGGAGCCTATCTCAGCTGACATTGGGCGAAGGAGGGGTACACCCTGAACAGCTCGCCAGACCATCACAACCAGGGCCAACCATTTACACTCATATCCACACATAGTGGCAATTTGGAGCAACTATTTAGCCTTAGTCTTTGGACTGTGGGAGGAAACCAGAGTACCCAGAGGAAACCCGCACAAGCACAGGGAGAGCATGCACACTCCACACAGAAATGCCCTCACGTAGCTCCGGAAACTAACCCAGGACAGAGGTGGCTACAGTAGTGAAAAGCCATACTCAGGTGTTAGTAAGCGGTGTTAGTCACACAATCATCCCAGGAACAAGTTGAGTACTAAGTTTCTAACAAAGGTGCTAAGTAGAAAAAAATACATTCGAGATCTTGCTTTTCGGAAGAGGTTCCTGGTTAAAATCTCTTTAAAACATAGAACTTAACATGGTTGTGTGTGTGTTGGCCTTGCGATGGTCTGACAAGCTGTTCAGGGTATACTCCGCCTTCACCCAGGGGCGGCTAAGATAGGCTCCAGCTTCTCCGCAACCCTGGAAGGATTAAGCGGCTCGGCAAATAAGTGAGTGAGTGATGAGACTATTTTATTTATATTATTATGGATTTATATTATCAGTGGAATAACATCAGACAAGTTGGATGTTGGGCAAGTTCATTATTTATGACTTTGACTGCAGGAAGTTTTTCAGCGTTATGGATACAGTGGGTTGCAGATTAACTTCTGGAGAAGGTAAAAACCAAGCCCACAATTGTTTGTAACAGCTGCTATAACATACAGTTTCAGTCAAAAGTCTGGACACAGACTCATTCTAACTGAATTAGAAGGTGTGTCCAAACTTTTTGACTGGTACTGTACATGAAGGTGACAGATGGGCTGGTTCGAGTATTTCTGCTGAATCAAACTGCTGATGTAGGATTTTCACACGCGGCAGTCTCCGGAGTTTGCACAGAGCACAAACACCACGCTGATCAGAGGTCAGCAGCCAGACCGGTTCAAGCTATTGTGAAGCCCACACTCACTTATCATCATTTGCTGAATTGCTTAATCCTATTAGGGTCACAGGGAGGCCAAAGTCTATCTCAGCCTATCACTGGGAGAAGGTGGGTTGCACCCTCACCATTGCAGGGGCATCCCACACACAGCCATTCATACTCACATCCACATCTAGGGGAAATCTGGAACAGCCAATTAGCCTAATGTGCATGTCTTTGGACTGTGGGAGGAAACCAGAGTACCCAGAGGAAACCCGCACAAGCACTGGGAGAACATGCAACCTTCATACAGAAATGCCCCTGCCAAGCCCAGGAGTCGAACCCAGGACCTTCTTGTGGTGAGGCAGATGTGCTAACCACTATAACACCGTGCCCCCGTGAAGCCTACAATAACTTTATAAAACACTCTTTACAACGGCGTTGAGCAGAAAAGTGTCTGAGCATACACAACATATCAAGCCTTGTGGCAGACGGGCTACAACAGCAGAGGCCTACACTCCTGTCAGCCGAGAACAGGAATGAGATTAATTTCACTGAAACGGGACCGTACATACTGTATGTCCCTTCTTGTGAAGCTGTGGCAGGCAACTGAGAGCCAAATAAACAAAATAATTTTTAGGGATTAGGACATCCACAGACCCATGAGGCAAATATAACAGAAACAATACAGTACTGACAAGCTATGAATCAAATGCTGTGACCAAAAAAAAAAGGTCATCCATGGCACTTGCAGGCTGGTAACTCTCTGTCCAATCATTTTATTTGGTCCAAATGGAATGCCTGGTCCTACTTGCTTGTCAACCTCCCTACCTGTGCATACTGTCCCTGTGCATGTACTCTGTGTGTGACTGAAGTATTTCACAAGGCTAGGGGACAAAGACAACAGTCTGGTACACAGCTATGAGTACCAACAGCAGCCAAGTGTGTTGTTCACCTCGTGCTTTGAAGGAGTGTATACTGGAAGTGGATACTGGAAAACAAAACCAAACAAATCAAACAAAAAGACACGTTGAGAAAGAAGTCACTCACTTACTCATTTGCCGAACTGCTTAATTCTATTAGGGTCACAGGGAGGCTGGAGCTTATCTCAGCCAACACTGAGAAAAGGTGGGGTACACACTGAACTGCTTGTCAGACCATCACAGGGCCTACACACACACAACCATTCACACTCACACCTAGGGGCAATCTGGAACAGCTAATTAGCCTAAAGTGCATGTCTTTCAACTGTGGGAGGAAACCAGAGTACCCAGAGGAAACCCATACAAGAACAGGGAGAACATGCAAACTCCACAGAAACCACCCTCGCTGAGCCCGGGACTCGAACTGAGGACCTACTTGCTGTAAGACGGGTATGTTAATCACTACACAACCGTGCCTTCCAGATTCTGTTTCTTTTCAGACAAAAAAATAAATAAAAAATAGTTATATTATCAGCACAACAAGCCATGTTGGACTGACTTCCATCCATCCAGTTGGATGACTGGAAAAACTGCAGAGAACTCCCTGTGGATGGTCTGTTAGAACATTTTGCACCAGAACAGGACATGGCTTTGCTACAGAACTGTCAACCGCTTCAAGTGAATGTGTGTGTTTGCGACAGAATTGACAGGCTTGACTGTTATGTCCATTCATTATCTGTACTGCTTATCCTGTTCGGATTAGTTAAACTGGACCCAGCTGACCCCATGGCGGGGGCTGGGGGTTGGGGGGTGGGGGCGGGCTGTTTTACATCACCACTGCTGGTGTTTTACATCAGCCCTCATCAGCCCTGGCCTTTTATTTATCATGAAACTGTACATGCTGAAGATGTCACCAGTCTCATGGCTAACACAGACACAAGCAACCATTCACACTCATGTTTGCACCTATGGCCGAATTAAAGTAGCCAGGTAACCTAAAGTTGATGACTTTTAATATGAAAAAAAAAATCAGAGTGGGTGGCACAGCGGTTACCATGTCCGCCTCAAAGCAAAAAAACTCATTAGTCTGAGTCCTGGGACGTTTATGTGTAGAGTTTGTATGTTCTCCCTCTGCTTCCATTGGGTTTCCTTTGGGTACTCCAGTTTCCTCCTGCAGTCCAAAGACATGCACATTAGACCAATTGGCTGTTCCAAATTGCCCCTAGGTTTGAGTGTGAGTGTGAATGGTTGTGTGTATGTGTTGGCCTTGCTCATTTACTGACACTGGATGAAGACGGAGCCGTTCAGGGTGTACCCCGTCTTCATCCAGTGTCAGTAAATGAGTGAGTGAAAAAAACAGAGTGCCCAGAGGAAACTCAGGGAAGCATGGGGATAACATGCAAACTCCATTCAAAAATGCCCCCGCAGGTCATGGAGCTCGAGCCCAGGACCTCCTTTCTCCTCCCAAACAGCTGCAACACTGTGCCTGTCTATTAACACAATCAATTCATCCCTGGCCTTTTATTTTTGAGCAAATTATTTTTATGTAACACATGAATCATCAGGAAACCATTAGGGGGATGTCAGGGTGGGGGGCTACTGAACTTGCAAAAAAATTATAATTTGTGGAGATGTCACTTGAAAGGTCCATTTTCACTCAATCATGAACCTGGGAATGGGCGGAGTTGAAACATTGTACTGCAGGAAGCCACTAGAGGGCCTCAGAGATATTTTGGCTTCACTTTAAACTCCCTGTTATGACGTCCACTCATACATTCATTAGTGCTATTCAGTAATACACAATTACTCTTACAAGTACAACTTATTTGCTTATTTAAGTTAACGCAGTGTACCGCTGCACCTCTTTTACAGTTATGTCGCAGATGTTGGGGGCATCCTAATAGTTCATGGCTCAGCTGCAAAGGTCATTACAGTAGTGTTGGGCTGGAGCAAAGAGGGGAATCAGCTTGCACTTGTAGAAACCACACCCACCCATTTCCCACTGGCCCTGTAACTATACGCTTAGCAAACACTCACTCACACACACTCACACACACTCACACACACACACACACACACACACACACTCAGTGCCCTACATCCAGCTTCACACTTCCTCTGTTTTTTATCTTATGGAACAACTCATCAGGGCAGCCACTACTGGAAACAACCATTAAGCCTGTCCCGACTCTAGCGGGACGGTGATGAGCAGATAAAATCTTGGTGTTGAATGCATAGAGCTGATGAGCTGATGAGGAGTATGGAAAACACCAGACGTTTTTTCACCAAGTTACATTCCAAAGCATCCAGTTAGAACAATGTTTTAGCATGGCAGAGTTTCTTTCAGTGCTTTATTGTAAGATAATGTTTTTGTGGTCACTTAAAGTTTCCCGTTTCGAACAAAAAGATTCACACACGTTATGAATAAAATTCCCATCATTAAATTACCTTCCTGACTCCTTTCACGTAATTACATGAACCGGTACAACATAACGCATCTTCATCATCATCATTTGCCAAACCACTTAATCCTATTAGGGCCATGGTTAGACTGAGCCCATCTCAGCCGACACTGATGGTGGGGTACTCCCTGAACAGCTCACCAGATCATCACAACTAGGGAGCAGCCAATTAGCCAAATGTGCATGTCTTTGGACTGTGGGAGGAAATGGGAGTACTCGGAGGAAACCCATAAAAGCATGGAGAGACCATGCAAACCCAATACTGAAATGCCCAAGCCCGGGAGTCGAACCCAGGACCTTCTTCCTGTGAGGCGCACATGCTAACCACTACACCACCATGGAATCTTGAGTAAGTGATTTAAAAAAATGAGCAAGACTGAAAAAAATGTGAGGACTCATAGGTTCTGGGTGTTCTAATGAGATGACTAACCTACTGTAAAGCTAGGGCATTTGGTTCCAGCATTTACTCTCAGTCTCACTCATTTGTGAACAGCTAAATCCTGTTAGAGACATTAGGAGGCTAAAGCCTATCTCAGCCGACTCTGAGCGAATGTGGGTTACACTCTGAACAGCTCGCCAGGCCATTGAAGGTCCAACACACATACAACCATTCGCACTCACACCTAGGGGCAATTTGGAACCGCCATTCAGCTTACTGTGCATGTTTTCGGAGTGTAAGAGGAAACCGGAGTACCCGGAGGAAACCCACGCAAGCATGGGGAGAACATGCAAACTCCACACAGAAATGCCCCAAGCCCGGGAATCGAACCCAGACCTTTTTGCTGTGAGGCGAGCATGCTAACCGTGCCTGCCTGGATCCACCGATCTGCCTGGATCCGTGAAGCCTGGATCCAGCCGATAGTCCTGTACATTTCATCTGCTCGAGGCAGATCTGGACTCAAGCCAGTGCTCATATGTACTCATATAGCTGTGTTCACTGGGATAATCACAAAGTGATGATTTTGGGTGGCAGGTTTGCTTTCTAATCGCAGTTCATTCATGCTAAAAGCAGCAGCAGTCAGGAAGTGTTCTACAGGTCCTTCCTGCTTCAGAGCTCCAGATAGTGAGGATAATGGAAAAAAGGGAAAGCCTATCCATCCTCATTCTAATTGTGATATGGAGAGAGAGAGAGAGAGAGAGAGAGAGAGAGAGAGAGAGAGAGAGAGAGAAGGTGGATAACAAAATATCCCCCACACCACAGGCTTAGAAAGCCACTCCCCTCTAAAAGAGGTCAACAACGCGCC
>JBCNYH010000016.1:6891358-6901764 GCA_039654325.1 Tandanus tandanus
ATCTTTCTGCTGGGGGTGTTTAGAGAGATTTGCAGGAGTTCGTGGGAATTTGTTTTTATGTTGTATGGGTTTTTGGAGAACTCCCCCCCCCCCCCCCCCTTCAATCTCTAAGGAGAAAACCTCAGAGAAAACAACTCAAAGGAGACCATATACAACACCCCAAGCATTAAAAAGGTTTTGAAGCTTCTTTTCTATACACAGTAACATCCAGACATGTCCTTCATCTCTGTGGCAGGTGGCCAGTGGTGATGTATGAAAAGTGGGAGCTGGCAGGAGCTTTGACTCTAATGATGTGCTGCGATTAAATAAGCGGCTGTATCAGTAGCAAAATGGAAAAAAGTGAGTAGCAAAGTGATAAATTTATATTAGTTGAATAAAACTATTTTAATAAAACAATGCCTGTTTTCACTGGCGTTGGTTTGTTTGTCTGTCTGTCTGTTTGTTTGTTTGTTTGTCTCTTAGCAACGTTACTCAGATTTTGGCAGTGATCCAGATTATTGTCTGGATGCAAGGAATTTTTAAATATTTCTTAGCAAACTTTTTTAAATATTTCTTAGTAACTGTGTCCGGCTGAGTGTCCAGCCTCCCCATGACACTAATAGTAGGATTAAGCAGTTCAGCAAATGAGTGAAAGAGAGTAAGATGAGTGCTTGCCAGAATTGATTCGCACAACAAACAGATGTTTGTAATTGCATACATATTTTTCCACATCTTTCCACATGTGGTGAAAGATTTAAACTAATCTCTTTAAAGATGGGATTCTCCATCCATCCATGGTCCACACAGAAAATCTCCAGTCAGATAACAGGTTCAAACCCATACCCTTCTCTCTGTTGGGCGAATTCGCTAAACACCGCACCACCATGTGGCCCATGATGGCATTCATACATACATATCCCCTAGTGGCTAGCAGGTCTGCCTCACAGTAAAAAGATCCTAGGTTCGAGTCCTGATGAGGGCAAGTCTGTGTAGATTTTGCATGTTCTTCCTGTCCTTGTATGGGTTTCCTCCGGGTACTCCGGTATCCTTCCTCAGTCCAAAGACCTGCACATTACACTAATTGACTGTTCCAAAAATTGCCCCTAGGTATTAATGGGAGTGCGAATGGTTCTGTGTGTTGCCCTGCCCTGTGGATTGGCGAGCTGTTTAGGGTGCACCCCGCCTTTGCCCAGAGTGGGCTGAGATAGGCTCCAGCCTCCCCGTGACCCTAGTAGGATAAAGCAGTCCAGCAAATGAATTAATACATGAATTAATGTTTTTCTACAGCATGGAGGTGCATGTATGATTCAAACTGCAGCCTTCAAGTGCACAAACAATATCATGAGTGGTGTGTGGCTCATGGGTTGTGTGACTCTGGGCTAAGGCGGGGTACACCCTGAACAGCTCGCAAGACCATTGCAGAGCCAACTGACATACAACCATTCACACTCACATCCACACCTAGGGGCAATTTTTAACAGCCAATTAGCTTAATTTACATGTCTTTTGGTCTGTTGGAGGAAACCGGAGTACCCGGAGGAAACCCACGCATGCACGAGGAGAACATGCAAACTCCACACAGACACGCCGAACCCATGTTGGGAGTCTTGTTGTGAGGCTTCTTGTAGTGTGCTAACCACTACGCCACCGTGCCCAAACATTTCATGAAACAACCCATTCTTTACTGTACTTTACTTTACTCTAAGCACATGTAGAACAGGAGAACAGATTTCATGCTGGTGATAGGAAAAATGCACATCTATCCTGGACATGAAGATGAGCTGGAGATAGCTGGGTTTTCAGATGGACTGGGAATTACACAAGCACTTCTTCAGCTGTTGACCACAGTCAACTCAGACTTCTGTTACAGTCAAGGAAGTGTACATCATAAGGACAACAGCTTGGCTAAAGGATAAGTAAAATAACATTCGGTTGCATACAAGCACACTGTCACACCTGACACAGCACATACGCACACACACACACAGCACACACACATATACACACAGAGAACTGTACTTTTTCCACATCTGTTGTACTCTTCCATTCATAGCATAGTGTGAGATAATGGGAGTGAGTAAAAAAAAAGAAATCTGGAGTTTTCATCATGTTTCTTTGTTGTTGTTGAACATTTTGATGATTCAGCATGTGTGTGTGTGTGTGTGTGTGTGTGTGTGTGTGTGTGTGTGTGTGTGTGTGTAAGAATACCTTATGACTGGTTGTATATGGCTCGGTCTCTGTTCCAGTCTGGACCATTTCCCCTGGAAGACATTGAAGATCTCACAGCCTATACCGAAACGTCACACAGACAGAATGCTCAGTATTAATGAGCTGCACAAAGATACTTCAGTCCATTTACAATGATCATGGCTCCATGTAGGGGTGCACAGTGGTGTAGAGGTTAGCAAGCCCACCTCACACCCAAAAGGTCCTGGGTTTGAGTCCCAGACTTGGCAAGGACGTGTCTGTATGGAGTTTGCATGTTTGAGTGGGTTTCCTCTGGGTACTCTGGTTTCCTCCCACAGTTCGAAGATTAGATTAATCGGCTGTTTTAAATTGCCCCTAGGTATGAGTGTGAATGGTTGTGTGTGTTGGCTCTGCGATGGTCTGGCGAGCTGTTCAGGGTGTACTGACCTTAGTAACAGGATTAAGCGGTTCAGCAAATGAGTAAGTGATGATTCCATGTAGGGGCGGCAGAGTGGCACTGTGGTTAGCACATCTGCCTCACACCAAGAAGGTCCCAGGTTGTTTGCGCTAGTTTCTGTGTGGAGTTTGTATGCTCTACCCATGCTTGAGTGGGTTTCCTCTGTGTACTCCAGTTTTCTCCCACAGTCCAAAGACATCCACATTAGGTTAATTGGCTGTTTCAAATTGCCCCTCGGTGTGAGTGTAAGTGTGAATGGTTGTGTGTGTGTGTTGGCTCTGCGATGGCTTGGCGATCTGTTCAGGGGTAAAGAGTCGGCTGAGATCGGCTCCAGTCTCCCTGTGACCTTTGTAGTATTAAGCGGTTCGGCAAATTAGTGAGTGAGTGATGATTCCATGCAGGGGCGGCACAGGGGCATATTGGTTAGTACGTCTGCCCCACAGCAAGAAGGTCCTGGGTTTGAGTCCCGGGCTCAGCGAGGGATTCTTTGTGTGGAGTGTGCATGTTCTCCTCGTGCTTGAGTGGGTTCTCCTCCGGTTTTCTCCCACAGTCTATAGACATGCAAATTAGGTTAATTGGCTGTTTCAAATTGACCCTAGGTGTAAGTGTGAATGGTTGCGTGAATGTTGTCCCTGTGATGGACTGGCGAGCTTGTCAGAGTGTACCTTGCCTTCGCCCAGAGTCGGCTGAGATAGGCTCCAGCCTCCCCGCAATCCTAGAATTAAGCGGTTCGATGCGGTTCGGTGAATAATTCCATGCAGTAGGCCATCAACTGCAACCCCACTACCAGAACGTGAGGATCGTCCAGGTCCTACATGACCTAATTGGTAGAATAATCTCAAACTTTCATTATAGAGTCTGGTATTGTTTAACAGTCATCATGGCCAAGATGTGTCTACTTTCACTGGCAGTGCAAACCAATCATGGACAATCATTTTTTTCATGATATATAGAGGAATGTTATTGTAGAAATGGTCCAACAACAATCTAGAAGTAGTGTGATTCACTATGGTTCAGTGGAGATCGAAAAATGCTGCGTTGGTTAGATCTGAAAAGCTCACTGTTGTCACAGTGTTTCTCCAACATATTTGTATTGTCTGTGGACACATGGATGTGTGGAGAGCAAATGTGCATGTAATCACTCTGTTGGCGAGATTCTAATAGTTGTGGCCAGCTAAGTGTGCAATATACATCAGACAGTCTGGGTCAGAACGTCTGACTCTGAAGGCACAAACTGTGTTTATTTTTAGCTCTTGATGCCCAAAGTGAGTTTACTTTTGTTTATTATTTATATTAGGAGCAGTGCCAGTATGTTGGGGAGAGTGCATGCTTCATCGCCATCCTCGCCTGGCAGGAACCTAAGCTGGAAATGAGGCTTACCATGTGTATGTTTGGGTTTGCGGGAGGTGGAAAGGACGATGCCTATGAAGGATGAGGTGGAACAGGGACAAGAGGCACAGTTGAAACTGTCCAGTCATGGATCTCTCCACTAAATGGTAGAAGCATTAAAGTAAGCAGTGCTGATGAGCACTTCAGCCAGCCCTTCCTCCTCTGTGGACATTCTGTGGTGTCTCTTTTCACTGTCTTGCCCTCATTTTAGTCTCCTATCTGTCCCATTTCTTTCTGTTGAGGTTATCACAATAAAGTGCACAGAGCTTAAAAATAACACAAGGAGAATTCCAGAAGGCTCACAAAATGCAAGGAACGTTCCAGAACACCCACGGATCACAGTCACTGAACGACGCAGTGCAAACATTCACAGGCAGAAAAGTCTCTGAACCTTGGAATCCAAATCCATTCCCATAATGCACACTGGGGCGTAGTAGTTAGCACGTCCTCCTCACAGCAAGAAGCTCCTCCAGGGTTCCAGTCCCAGTCTGCATGTTCTTCCCGTGCTGGTGTGTTTCCTCCGGGTACTCCTCTCGGAGTACAAAGGCATTCACGATATAGCCTCTTCCAAATTGCCCCTTGGTGTGAGTGTGTGTGTGTAAACGGTTAAGCATGTGTTGGCCTTGTGATGGTCTGGCGAGATGTTCAGGGTGTTCCCTGCCTTCGCCCAGTGTCTGCTGAGATAGGCTCCAGCCTCCCTGCGGCCCTAAAAGGATTAGGCTGTCCGGCAAATGAGTGAATGAGCGAGAGAGTAGTCCACACTGTATCGTATTAAGGATGAAGTAGGAGTGAGTACTCCACTCAAATTATGAATGCTTAGTGAACTGTGGTTTCATTTCTAAACATACTGCTGATTGCTGCTGATTGTTGAAAGAAGAGAAAACACATGGTTTAGTGCACACCTGGAGGAAGGGTTGTTGTTTGGAGGGGGGGGGGGGGGGGGGGGGGGGGGGGGGGGGGGGGGGGGGGGGGGTGGTGGAAAGAAGAGAAAAAACAGGGTTGGGGGCACACTTGGGGGAAAAGGAAGTTTTGCAACCCCCCCCCCCCCCCCCCCCCAAAAAAACCCCACATACTTTCCCAATTTGTTTATATGGAGTAATGCCACCAAGAACATAAAAATGACATTGGGTTCAGACTGATTTCACAGAGGCAGCCATGAGACAATGTACACTGAATATATTTCTATATATAATTTCATCCAATCAAAGTATCAGAAAAAATGCTGGGTGGGCCTGGCCATGAGTTATTAGCTAATCCATTGTAAATAAATATATATGGAACATGCCATTCACTCACTCACTCAATCGCCAAGCCGCTTAATCCTATTAGGGTCGCAGGCCTGTCTGAGCCACCACTGCACAAAGATGGGGTACACCAACTCGCCAACCATTCACACACTCACACCGAGGGGAAATTTGAAACAACCAGTTAGCCTAATGTGGATGTCTTTGGACTGTAGGAGGAAACCGGAGTGCCCGAAGGAAACCCACACAAGCATGGGGACAACATGCAAGCTCCACACAGAAACGCCCAAACCAAGAACTCAAACTCAGGACCTTCTTGCTGTGAAGCGGACGTGCCAACCACTACACCATCATGTCGTCACATGCCATTCGTGTCCTTTCTATACTGACTCAAACTTCCATCACAACATTTTGGATTCAGATCTGGAGAGAATGACAGCCAGTCAGAACACTGATCATCGTTCTGCCTCAGATACTCCCAACAGATACTGGTGACATGTGGTCTCATGGTGTCCTGCAGGAGGAACCACAACTGGGGCTACAATTTCATCACAGTATTGAGCTGCGTTGAGGTTTCCATCAATGAAAATAGGCTCAATTTTTTGCTGCTGCTGATTCCACCCGCAACCATGATATCATCCACCCCAGTGGCCTCACTCCAGAACATTAGCATCTGCATAATGCTCCTCACACCTACTCCAGATGCGCAGTCTACCATCAGCAAGACTCAACATTTTAATAAGATTTGTTAGAAAACAGCACCTATGATTCAGCACCTATGTCAGCATCAGTCCATGACTTAGACTTCAGTTGCATAAACTTGCATGAAACCGATTGTGACAGTTTGGGCACTGATTCTGTTATGGTAATGACCTCCAGTCTGTGCAGCATGAACTGTAACTGGACGGAAGCAATTGTGAAGGTGTTGGAGATGAATTTGGACGTCCTCCTTTGGGGTGATGGCACGCGGTCTGGAAGCATGTGGTCGGTCACTGGTGCTCTCTGTGTCATTGTGCCATCACGGATACGTTGACATGGAATGTTCTTGTGACTTACAGTACCTCTGTGCGATTCTCGCAACAAGAATCCCAACGACTCGTTCTCGCTCATTTTGACGTAATCGTACTATGACCAGATGTTGCCTCAAGACAAAGCCAAATGGTGTTTAACCTGGACATTGTTGTGTCTATTTATTGACCAAGTTTCAGAAGAATTCGCCACAGAGTTCTACTCACAAGAGGGGAGGGGCAAAATCTATCTTAGTGTGTAATCAAGCAGAACAATAAATTTCAAGTAAACAACATCAGATAGTTTCTTACAGGGTCGATGTCTATATTTCTGTGTTTTGCTACCAGAGACCAGTTACAATACCACATTACCGTGTTACTGTGCTGTCTTGTAGAAGTGAAGCGACAAGACGACATCTCTCTCTCTCTCTCTCTCTCTCTCATTACATGGTAATTACAGGGTGCAGCATAAAAACCTCCCATATTTTAAACTGTTACCTATGTAGTGCATGTGAACTAAGGCAAGTAGCAATGATGTCTTCATGTAGCTAATGCCTTACCATTTCCTTTCAGATACCCTCATTTACCATTATGGCTTGGACAGGTGGACACTGTGCGTTTGCTGTAGAAACGTTTTTGAAGAATGGTGAATCTGTAATTGCAACACAGAGAGCTTTTCAACCTCATTTCATGTTAAGACAGAATGATGCTGTTCCAGATAGAAAATCAATACTGCTATGGGTTGCAAATTTCAGAGCCACAGGTTAAGCCACCTGGCTCCCGAGTGGCGCATCGACAAGGTGCACGACTATCAACCCGGAGATCGCAAGTTCGAATCCGGATTCATGCCACGCTCAGTTCCCTGTCACTCACAGCGATCACCAGCCAATCATGGGCGTCTGTGAGCTCATTCGTCCGAGGGGGTGGATAGCGCTTTCCCTCTGAGTGTGTTAGACCGCCCCCAAATACGCAGTTCGAAAAAAGGCGGGTGGCAGCATTGCATGTCTCGGAGGGGGCATGTGCATGTTTACACCCCTACCTGGTTGGTGGTAGGTAGGTGGTGTGATAGGGAAGGCAATACTTGATGGGTGGGAATTGAATACGACTAAATTAGGGAGAAAAATCCAAACAAAAAAAGAAAGCCAGAAGATTTTTACACACAAATCTGAAGTTCCATTCATACAAATTAATGGTTGGTCAAGAACTGCAAGAACACGACTGGGAAAATCGCATGGCATGCTTTGACGATATCCTTCAGAATGAAGATCAAGGGAAGCTCTGAGAGAGATGTTTCCAGGACATTTGATTTCGTTACGTGGTGACATTGGATTGCCTGTGTGCTCACCCGATCTCAGCCCCGTGATTATTTCTTTTGGGTTTACTTGAGAGCTGAAGTCTACAAACATCAACCAGGAACCATTGAAGAATTAAAGGATACTATTCTTCAAGAAGTTGCAGCAATACCACCAGGAATGACTTTTCGGATGATGGAAAACTTTAGATATCGTCTACAACAGTCTACAGTGAATAGAGGCCACCATTTAGAGCAATTTTAAAAACCAAATGAATAAAATCTGTAACCCCTTTTTTAAACAACAGTAAAATAATTTTTTAAATACATGTTACTTTATTGCTTTTTAACCTTTGAAATGTAGGAGGTATTTCTGCCGCACCCTGTATAAGAAAGAACAAGTGCAGCTGTGTAATTTATTTAAATGATCTTTTTTTGCTGAGTTTATACTTTCAATTTGCCTCATAGCAAATAAAAACACAAATGAGAAATCTAGTTTGTTTACTTATCACTGTAAAGAACACTCAGGCTGTGCACCACTTGACAAGAAGTGCACTCATGAGGGCACACACACCATTATTACATGCCCTATGTAAATGTGGGTTATAAGATATACAGACCATGGTTCAATTTGGGATGGAGCTTAAGATAGATGCTATTGCAAGTTAGCAAGTGGTCCGAGACGCAAATGGGGAAAAAATATAGCAGTACATGAAAAAAATATATTAAAAAATACAAAAAAAACTAACAAAAAAACATTTTCTCATTTACTTTCTCATGTTCCCTGAGCGAAGTTTCAGCAGAGTTTGAGTGCGCTCTTGGTTCCATTATCTCCCAGTATACGTTGCCTTATTAAGGTAATAAACAGAGCAAAAATCTGTATATCTCCTGGTGCACGTTGCCTGTTTAAGGGTTAATAATGTTATTTTCAATGTTAAATACAAGAGAAAAAACTTTCCCTCAGTGTATATACAGTGTCACTTTGTTTAATTTAATTTGTAAATATGCAGTTGAGTAATAAGCATAATGGGTGTTAAAAAGCAGATGTAGTGAAGGGAGCACATTGTGTTATAATCTAACACTAAATTTTTTTTATTAATCAGTTGTATCAAGGCAGCAGACAGCGATGTGTGTGGTCATTTTGCTGAATTAATGGGAAGCATGGTGAGATCACCAAATTCCAAAACAAGGTAAATTAGTATAAATGTTAGCATGCTTTCTGTTTACGTGACATGTACCTTTATTGTTGATTGTAAGAACATTAGCATGGTTAGTGGGTTATTAAACTCTGTGTGAGGGTGAATTAGGCAATTACCTACTTTTTACCAAGTGTACAAGTGTTCATAAGTTTACTGAAAAGATTTATTTATAAAGGAACTTTAGGAGCAGGGAAAAGGTCTGTATTTTTATAATATAATATAAAGCTCTCTCTCTCTCTCTCTCTCTCTCTCTCTCTCTCTCTCTCTCTCTCTCTCTCTCTCTCTCTTGCTCTCTTTCTATTTGGACAAAATACTGGCACAACAGTTTAACAACTTAGGCCAAATTGAACACTAAATTTACTTTTTTTTTTTTTAAATACCACTTTGTATCAATTTAAGGACATTTTTATAAAACAACCCAGTCACAGTGTCAGACATCAATAAATAAATAAATAAATTCATTCATTCATTCATTATAATAACTATATACTACATAATGTTGCCCATGTTGTACCAAAACACTTGCATTAATTTAAAGTTAGCTTTAGCTGTAATGTGGAATGTTGTGTATGTGTGTGTGTGTGTGTGTGTGTGTGTGTGTGTGTGTGTGTGTGTGTGTGTGTGTGTAAAGTGTGTGGTCTTATCAGACTGCTTTAATAGCCCTTAAAGAATTACACCACTTAGCAAATTAGGTACATATGGCTGTGTGGTTGTGTGCAACGCTACGGTTTTTATTTCACTCTCCAGAACTATTTTAGTACAGGAACACTCTCCAGCTTTGAATGCGGTACTTGTATATGTGGTTAGCTTGTGGTGTATCATCTAATGCTGTACTGATATATATGGCTATAGCATAATGGATCTACTCACAAGACTGTTACAGTTCAGTTGTAATTGTACAAAAAAAATCTTTTTAAGCATGAGATGATCATGGAGCGATACAGACATACTCACACATAATGAAACACAGTTCATCTAAACACATGATTCTCTGTAAAGTATCTCGAACCCAAATTCAACACAAACTGCAGTCATAGTGGAATCTTGGTCTATTTTTCCAACTCAGTAAACTATTGTCTGTATTGACATTCCTTCTACTTTATTTTGAGTCTCTCCTCTTAAAAAAGGACAACCAGTGAATTTCCCCAAACGTGGCGCAAAAATTTCTTTTATTTTTAACATTCTCAAAAAGGTAGCAAACAAATGAGTAAAACCAGAACTTTGCCTTAAGTGTTACACTGCTGAGACCATGTTAAAAAGGTTCAAAACTTTGCTAAGTGGTTTTGTTTCTGCACACTGACCCAATTTTTGTTACAAATTGTTTATCTGTGATCATTTCCCACCAGTCTCTAAAAGGCAACACAGAAAGAAGGTCCTGGGGGGGGGGGGGTGTTTCCTCCAGGTACTCTGGTTTCCTCCCACAATCCAAAGACACACACAATAAGCTAATTGGCTGTTCCATATTTCCTCTAGGTGTGAGTGTGAATAGTTGTGTGTGTTCAGGGTGTACCTGGCCTTCGCCCAGAATTGGCTGAGATAGACTCCAGCTTCCCCGCAACCCTAGTAGGATTAAGCAGTTAGACAAATTAAGAAATTAAAGGTTTATCTTTCATTATCAGTTCATTTTGGATGAATATATTTTCTATATTTTTA
>JBCNYH010000016.1:6908143-6918338 GCA_039654325.1 Tandanus tandanus
TGTGTGTGTATAAAAAATATACAAAAATCCCCTGATGAGTGGGCAGCCACGAAACAGGCTTGTCGGGATGAAATTATAGTCTTTTATTTTTCTCACATACCACATATATATATATATATATATATCTTTATACATACTACATTATGTTGCCCGTTCATTTTGGCTGAATATAAAGGAATACAAAACCACCCCAGCTCACAGGCTTAGTATCACCTGTCCTACATCTTGTTTTGGTTCTACCTCTTTCCTCAATCTGTTTATAATAACAATAACAAGATCGCATGACCAGAGGAACGATCTCGTGCATGTGTGAGAACACCAATTTGTAGAAAGTGGAAAAGCCTGAGATCGAGTGTTAAGAAACAGAAGAAGGGAAACGATTTTAAGAGAAATAAAAAAGATGGTGATGTTATTAATATCATGGCGCCCGGTGCAGGGGTCATTAACACTCGTGTACAGAAGTAAACAAATGATTTATATGGTTATTAAATATACCTGGGAAGTGACTGGACCCCTTTAATAAATGATGCTGAAGGTCATATTTAAATGCCACAAGAGTCTTTTACCTCAGGTAATGAGAGAGGTACTGAGGTGAATG
Source organism: Tandanus tandanus (assembly GCA_039654325.1). Lineage (NCBI taxonomy): Eukaryota > Metazoa > Chordata > Actinopteri > Siluriformes > Plotosidae > Tandanus > Tandanus tandanus. Next base: position 6,908,742 of record JBCNYH010000016.1, read on the forward strand.
ATGCTCTTAATTAATCATTTCCCACTGTGAGCTTAACATTTCTGTATACTTAGTAAACAGTGCTATTTGTACTTTTAAAGCTGGCGTTGGTACATTTTTATTTGGATACACAAACTGCTATATTGGTTAAAATGGTCTTTACACCGTGACAGCAATCAATAATTTATGAGATCTTAAAAGGTCCGAAAAAAATACGTCATCTGTTGCCACTGTAATCCTGCCTCGAGGTCTGCTGGGAAATATCCAATCAAATGCTCTCATATCTCTCTGCTCATGTTTTTCCTTGCCACTGTCGCCGCAGGCTTGCTCATTAGGGATGTGTAGAGGTTTGTAGAAAAATGTTTAAATTCCCTTTTTAAATTGCTTTTACTATGTAAAGCTGCTTTGCGACAATGTCAATTGTAAAAAGGGCTATATAAATAAAACTGAATGAAAGAATGAATAATTTAATACTATTAATATGCAAAAAGCAACATGTAGGATGTCTGAATACTCGTATGCATTTAATTATTCCATAATATGCAAAGGTACCCTACACTTACACTATGGTATCCCATAATTCATGTGAGTCCCCTAATTGACTAAGGAAGATGAATTCGTTTAGATTTGAAGGGAAAATAATAGAAAACAGGGTGGACCAATGCCAGCATCCAAAGGGAGTAGTACAAATGTATCAGTAGCACTTTACTGACATTGCAAATAATGGCTATCCAACTGATTTTGGGCAAGAGGTTGGGTACGTTTTAAAAAAGAAAATGAAAGGAAAGCCTTCCAAGCTCTCCTGTTACACTGGAAATATGTATATTATATATCTAGTGATTTTTACTAACATTTACAAAGTTGCAATCTGCTAAAATGTGTTCGATAGTTTGCATTAGCCTGTTTGAAACGGCTGCCATTTGTAGTTTGCTTCACTTTTGCGAGAGTGCGAAATTGCGACAGTAGGATGTGGACGTGTCAGTTCCAATAAGGTAAGATAACAGCAATAATAACAGTATAAAGATATTAAACTAACAATGCGGATATATTAAACCACTGAATGAAATAAATTTAGATAAAATAAATTCACTTAACACTACATTATATTTACATACATCAGACAGGCGTCTGTTCATTTACATGAACACATGGTATGTATCCCAATACATTTAATGCACAACATACTCACGTCCCCATTTTGCAATACAATGGTGCCCCTTATGTAAGGATTTATTGCTCGTTTTTATTTTTTTAGAGGTTTTATTAAGCATAGCGCATTTGGATGGGTATGGACATAAACGATGCACGCAAGCTTTTATTAACTTTGAGTTTAATTCCCCGTTAACAGGACACCCATTTATCACAGGGCTAACACAGAGACAAACAACCATTCATTCTGACATTCAAACCTATGGATAATTTAGAGAAGAATATGTCCCCAGTGTGCATGTCTTTGGATTGTGGAAGGAAACCAGAGTACCCAGATGAAACCCACACAAGCACAGGAAAAACTTGCAAACTCTGCACAGAAAGACCCCAGTCAGCTGTGAGGTTTGAACTCAGAATCTTCTTGCTGTGAGGTGACAGTGCTAACCACACCATAATCATAATAATAATTTCTTATTTAATATAAATTTACAGGTTTTATTTTAAAATTTGATTGTCTTTGTGAGTCCTCCTACAGGTCATGAGGACAAAGTGCTAAAAAACGCATAATGCCAAGGCTGGGCGGGGCTCTGGCGATACACGTACCATCACTGACCCCAAAATGAGCGCAACATAAGGTGAATGCAAATTTGAACTTGAACACCAATCAGCTATCTAAACAATAGGACATTAAAACAAACTATTTGTAAATTGTTAATATTAACTTTATTATTTATTATCAGGACGGCATGGTGGCGTAGTGTTTAGCACGTCCCCTTCACAGCAAGAAGGTCCCGGGTTCGATTCCCGAGCTTAGGTATTTCTGTGTGGAGTTTGCATCTTCTTCCCGTGCCTGCGTGGGTTTCCTCCGGGCACTCCAGTTTTCTCCCACAGTCCAAAGACATGCAGATTAGGCTAATTGGCTGTTGGAAATTGCCCCTAGGTGTGGATGTGAGTATGAATGGTTGTGTGTGGTGTCCTCCGATGGTCTGGTGAGCTGTTCAGGGTGTACCCCACCTTTGCCCAGTTTCGGCTGAGACAGGCTTCAGCTTCCCCACGATCTTAATAAGATTAAGCGGTTCAGCAAATGTGTGAGTGAGTGTTTGTTATCAAAAAATGTCTCCAGTTCATCCAACCATCTGTGCTTGGATCACGTTTGCACGTCAAAGCAGCTCATTTTCCCGCTACACCACTGTGCCACTCTATTCAGGTTATATTTTAAGGAATATTTCATTTTTTGCCCACTAACCAGTACAAAAATAAAACTGGCTATTCTTCTCATAAGCATGGCTGTGCCTCATCATAGTACATTTTCCAATTGTGGGGTTTGAGCTGGTGATTCGAAGGAAACTGGCACAGATCTGTTACTACAGGCTTCTGTTTTCAAACCTCATGTCCACTTAGTGCCTTGAAAAAACCAACCAATCATGAGAGAGTGAAAATCTGAGTCACCTGGCAGGTAATAACCTGTTGTGCCATTACATACTTGGAATAAAAAAAAAAAAAAAAAGTAATTATTGTATTTATTGGACACAAATAAACTTAACTTAATGTTTGGAAAATGGCAGATGTTCACACGACTTTTCTACAACTTTAGGAAAAAGGGGTAGCTATTTAAATTATAGTACAACTAATTCAATGATTTTTTTTTTTTAATTAAATAAAATATATTTTCTGTATATGCATATTTAATGTGCTTAATATGTCTTTTAATTAACCAAGTTTGTATTAAGTCTTAACAAATCTGTATCTTGGCACAATCTCACCACTAAAACTACAAAAGAAGCTCTTTGTTTACTCTCTCGCTTTCACTCATTTGCCGAATCACTTAATCCTACTAAGGTCTAGGCTGGTGCCCATCTCAGCCAACACTGTGTGAAGGAAGGTTACACCCTGAACAGCTCGCCAAACCATCGCAGGGCAACATAAGCACAACCATTCACACTTACATCCACACCTAGGGCAATCTGGAATAGCCAGTTTGCCTAATGTGCACATCTTTGGACTGTCAGAGGAAACCAGAGTACCCAGAGGAAACCCAGGCAGGCATGGGGGTAACATGCAAACTCCGCACAGAAACGGCCGATCTCGGAATCGAACTCGTGACGTGCTAGCCTCTATGCCACCCTGCCATTTGTTTAGTTTTCATTAAATACTTCAGAGAGGACAAGTCTGTTAACTAGTATAAAATATACTACAGTTAAAACACTAACAGATTTGCATACGCAGTGAATCCTGCCGTCGAATATTTTTGCACACCTGCAAGTGCACGTGTTCTGAGCATAATAGGAGAGTTTAGTCTTCATGCTACGCTGCAGTAAATAACATGATTACTGCTCATCTGACTCCTCCAAACACATTCGCTGGATATTTCAAAAGCCAAATTATTCAATCTTTCCAAAAGTGAAAACACTTGAAAAGAGAGGAGGTCCCAGCAGCCCAAGTGCACACTGCACACATCTGTCAAGCCACGTGAGAGAAAGTAAACTCGAGCATTAACCATACTCACTGCTAGGTTTGTCATCATATTTCACAGCAGATCTGTGACTGGAATCCAGTGAAGTCTCCAGGAAAAACGGTTTGATGGCCAAGTTGATTCATTTATGGGTAAAAAAAAAAAAAAGTTGCACTGTTACTGCACAAAACACTCACCCCGACTGTCATTCAGACACTAACACTCTGAGACTGCAAAATGTCCTACAGTTCTAATCAACCCGAGCGGAACAAAAACAAATACCAAAAATTAACTCAGAGACCAACTCAAACATGAGCTTAAAGGTAAATTAAACCCAAACTTAATAGAAGCTTGCATGCATAGCTTATGTCCATACCCAGCAAACCACGCCATGGTAAACAGTTCTGTGGAAGTGTTCTGCATTAATGACTTTTGCACCAAAATGAGTAAATAAAATGGAGCAATTATATGACTTTTATTTATTAAAAACATATTAAGTGTTGTTTTCTACGGTGGTGAAGTGGTTAGCACGGCACCTTCCTCACAGCAGGAAGGTCCTGGGCTCGAGTGCCGGGCTCGGCGAGGGCGTTTCTGTGTCGAGTTTATATGTTCTCCTCGTGCTTGCTGGGTTTTTCTCCTGGGACTCCAGTTTCCTCCCAAAGACATGCATAATAGGCTCACTTGTCCCTAGGTGTGAGCATGAGTGTGAATGCCCGCATGTGTGTTACCCTACGATAAACTGGCGAGCTGTTCAGGGTGTACCCCGCCTTTGCCTGGAGCCAGATGAGATAGGCTCCAGCCTCCCCATGACCCTAATAGGATTAAAGCTGGATTCTCACAGGAAGTGTCGAGTGACAAACTCATTGATCACCAGTGGAGTTCAACTGAGCTGAACTTTCTTTGAGCCGAACTGAAGCGATTCGAGCGATAACCAATAAGAGCTTAAAGACACATATACCATTGATTGACAGATGACGGCAAACACTGAGTTCCCCAAAATGGTTCTTTTTTTTTTTTTTTTTTTGGATTTTCTTCCACAGATTGTGTGTAAATAGGTGATTTTGTGTGCAGTTCAGCAGCAAAGTGACTCGCGTGTTGCTCCTTGCTTTCTGTGTAAAGCGGTTTGGCAAATAAGTGAAGAATTAATATTAAGTGTTGGCTCACAGTACTAAGCAAAGTACCTTGTCATTAAATAAAACAGAAATTGTACTTGATAAAAAGAAATTCTAAACATAATTTGTACTGGCTGAGATAGGCTCCAGCCTCTCTGCGACCCTAGTAGGATTCATCGGTTCGGCAAATGAGTGAATTTGTACTGGATTAAAACTTCTTCATATTAATAAGCACATTTAATAATCTAATATGAGGGGCCTGTGATGGTCTGGCGAGCTGTACAGGGTGTGCTCTGTCCTTGCTCAGAGTCGGCTGAGATGGACACCAGCCTCCCCGCGACCCTTATTAGGATTAAGAAGTTCAGAAAATGGATGAATGAATGAATATGAGCGGCAGTGGTGGCCCGGTGGCAAGGTGCTGGCTTACAGATCTGAAGGTCAGGGGTTCAAGCCCCACTATCACTGTGTCACAAAAAAAATGTATTAATGAATTAAAGAATTTAATATGTACCTATCCTATATATAAGTCTGAGCGTTTTCAAAGAAAATCCCATTTACCCGTTCATTACACTGAAAAAGGACGAGATCGGGTTTATGCGAAACAGATTTAAAAACTCGGGGCAGATGATTTGCAGAGTTATTGAGAGGCTCACATGCAGTCAGAAGCGAACACATTACAGGAGACGATGTGTGATACCCTGAGGTACGTGAAAGACAGGTTGGTTTTCGTGTTTGATAAAATCCTACAAAGACATAAATTGGAAAAACAGCAAAGTTAATCTCCTCTCCGGCTTCCCAGGAAGATTCTCAGGGAAACCTTCCGAACATAAATCGTTAAAACAGCAAAAGGAAAGCCACAGGAAAGAGAGTCCACTGAAATAAAGTCTAGGGTCAGTGGAAATAAATGTTTTCAGTAAATCAAACTGAAGAAGCTGTTGGGCATTCATGTCAGTTACGAGATTTTTTTTTTTTTAATGGTGCAGTCTGAGACCACCACACACATATCACACCTCTCTGTTAATGCTTCAACCAGTCCACGATAAATATACTGTATCTCAATGAAACGAGACTTTGTCAAGCTAAAAGTAGATATTTGATTATAAAATATATAACATTATAAATATTATTATATAATATATTTATTTGATGAGACGGTACCAAAATGTAAATGGTGGGTTATCGGACATTGAACAGGCATGATGTTTCCCCTTATTTGTGCATCTGGTTAAATTATTACTATTATTATTATTATTATTATTATTCATAAGGTGCTGTAGTGATTAATACGTCCACCTCACAAAAAGAAGGTTCTGGGTTTGAGTCTCGGCTTTGAGTTTCTGTGTGGAGTTTGCATGTTCCGTGGGTTTCCTCCAGGTACTCCAGTTACCTCCTACAGGCTAAAAACACGGTTCTCCTTCTCCTTCTAATACTACTACTACTAATAATAATAATAATAATAATAATAATAAATAATAAAACAATACTACTACTACTACTACTACTAATAATAATAATAATAATAGGGCCTGTGATGGCCTGGCGAGCTGTTCAGGGTGTACCCCGTCTTCTCCCAGAGTCAGCTGAGATGGGCGCCAGCCTCCCTGCAACCCTAATTAGGATTAAGTGGTTCAGAAAATAAATGAATAATATTTATAATAATAATAATAATAATAATAATTTTGTTGATTAAAACTAGGTTAAAATTATGGTGGATAAAAATTACAATGCGACTCAAACTAAAAAGCATTTCAATCTAAGACTAAATCTAAAATAGTCACTGTCACAATGACAAAATGAACAGTGGTTCGAGGCAGTGGTCAACAGGCCAGTCTTCTGCCCCGACCAAATCCTGGAAGACTCACATTTAGTCGACTCCTGTGGTTTAGGAGCCATTTAATTCCCCCACAAACAAGTTTTCCATTCCTGGCTCATCCAGACAAACTAACGCCCTTAAGTGTGGGTGTGGACCCCATCTACCAGAAGACAGCAGCAGGAGTCTATCTCAGCCAACACTGGGCAGAGGTCAAGGTACACCCTGAACAGTTCGCCAGACCATCACAGGGCAATAAACACAACCGTTCACACTCACACTTAAACCTAGGGGCAATTTGGAACAACCAGTTAATTCAATGCAATTCAATTCAGTTTTATTTCTATAGCACTTTTTACACTTGAAATCACAAAGCAGCTTTACACAGAGAAAAAACTAATTTGGTAAAGAATTTAAACATGATTTTAAACATTTCTGTAGAAATCCTACACATTCCTAACGAACAAGCCTTACAGTACATTAGTTACAGTACAATGTACTTTGCTGTAATGGTTAAAATGAAAGCAAGGTTTTAAGAGTCCAAATGCTAATTGATCCCCGGTGACCTTAAGGGGCAACAGGTCTGTATTAAAATAAGCAATGCAACACATACATTTTCATGTCATACATGTCACTTCTTGTTGGAGCAAGAACCGGAAGTGATGTCAGCGCAAGAACTTCCAAGTGCAGAGAGTTTGCAAATCAAGTGCGTGTGTAAGCCTGTGGATCAGGGGTGTCAAACTATCTTTCACTGAAGGCCACATCACTAAATTTAAAGGTGATCGAGGGCTGAATAATCACTGAACATCTATTCTGAAAGCGCAACCATGAAATCTTCATGGCAAAATGAGTCATTTAGGTATTTTCCCATTTACATGCATTTTCTGAAAACACTTAGCAGCGACAAGCTAGCATGCAATCTTTCTTGAGTCATGAATGTCTAGCGGTTTACTTGAAATTTCCTGCCGCCACCTAGTGGAAGGATGATGAAAAGAATGTACGATAATCACAGCAGAGTCTAACCATCGAGTGGCTTTTGGAAGGTCAAGAAAAACCTATAGCATATGTCCATCCCTCCGTCTTTCCGGCGTATGTGTACACATGGGAACCCTGTGTTATTCTTTGAAAATTTTATTTCTCAAAAAAGCAAAAATGTAAGATTTTTTTTCTGGGACAGTAATATTGAGAACAAGCGATGTATAATAGTCAGGTCATGTGATGTGACATCATCGTTAACGATGTGAAGTAAATAAAGAACTAATGATATTCTTGTGTTATTGAAATATTCTCTAAATCTAAATGGTGTACTTCACATGTCGAGACTAGGATTGCGTGTTTGGTTCCCTCATTTTTATTCCCTTCTATAAACAAATTATTAAAATTATAAAAATTAATCTTGATATACGTAGGATACGTGGATGGGGTTTGAGAGTTCCCACCAAAAACCTGTCAAGTAAGAAATCATATGATAGCTCCGCTTTTAGGCACTGCCTCAATCTCTATATTACTCTTTGGAAGCTCCTGCTGGCCACATAAAATGAGTTGGCGGGACTTGACTTGGACACTTGTGCTATAGACTATACTTACTAGATGATATTTTGCAATCTATAGAATATCCTGAGCCTGCTGCATGTCACTGTCACTACCATAAGCACCGGATTCTGCATCGGGACATTGCTCATTTGTGAGTCTAGATTCTGACAAAAATGGTTCATATCTATCCAGAATAATATCATGAACAGAGTCTCTTCTGTTTCATCTTTCATGACTCATGACTCTTGTCTCCTGGTGCAGTGATTAGCACATCAGCCTCACAGCAAGAAGGTCATTGTTTCGAGTCCCTGAACTCGGCAAGGGCGTTTCTGTGTGTAGTTTGCATGTTCTCCCCAAGCTTATGTTGGTTTCCTCTGGGTATTCAGGTTTCCTCCCACAATCCAAAGACATGCACATTAAGCTAACTGGTTGTTCCAAATTGCCCCTAGGTAAGAGTGTGAACCTTATTTTCTAAAATGGGCCACCAAAGTCCAAAAAGGTTCTAAATCTTAATATGCAGTATGCACTAATGGCACTAATGTATTTCCTGACTGTTACTACAGTACATTTGCTTACTATGGATTTAGCAGACATTCCGGTTACACTTTGACCACTAAGAGATGCTTATTGAATATCTGGACACACTACAGATTGGGACATACTGATTTTTGTGTATCCCGTGTTGTTTTTACCTGTACATTAAATTAGCCCATCTATGTACCAGACATAATAAATAAACATGAAATACAGTGGTAAGTACTCTTGGAAATGAAATGAATCGGTCATGACGTCTTTTTGAAACCATTTGTTTACTCTTTTTTTCATGAGTGTCAATGACCCCTGCACCGGACACGATGATCTGGAGAAAGTAAACATCACCATCTTGAGGCAGAGCAGAGAACTATCATCAAAACAAAATAGCAGCCATCAACACAGACACGGATAATTCCAGCAAAAAAAAAAAATAACTTCCATCATCCACTCTTTTGCTGAACCCCTTAATCCTACTAGCGTTGCAAGGAGGCTGGAGCCTCTCTCAGCCGACACTGGGTGATGGCGGGGTTAGCTTAAAGTGCAGGTATTTTTTTACTGTGGGAGTAAACTGGAGTACCCGGAGGAAACCCACGGAGAGAACATGCAAACTCCACACAGAAACGCCTGAGCCCAGGTCTCAAACCCAGGACCTTCTTGCTGTGAGGCAGACATACTAACCACTAATCCACTGTGCCGCCCAGAACAGAAATCTTCAAAACGCAATAGTGGCCATCAAACAGAAAAATTGGAACGTTTCAAATAATTTCAATCAGGCCTGATGTAATCTGTGTGTGTGTGTGAGAGAGAGAGAGAGAGAGAGAGAGAGAGAGAGAGAGAGAGAGAGAGAGAGAGAGAGAAGGGAGAGAGAGAGAGAGAGAGAATGTGTGTGTGCGAGAGAGCGAGAGAGAAAGTGTGTGTGTGTGTGTGTGTGTGTGTGTGTGTGTGTGTGCGAGAGAGAGAGAGAAAGAGAGAGTGAGAGAGAGGAAAAGAGAGAGAGCACGCGAGAGAGAGAGAGAGAGAAAGAGATC
>JBCNYH010000016.1:6966728-6980612 GCA_039654325.1 Tandanus tandanus
TATATATATATTTGATATAATTGTAATTTTATTACAGTATAGTAGCTGGGCTTAAATCAGTGGAATAACATTGACTGAGTTCAGACTGCAGAGTTAAAGGTACAGTGGGTTGCAGCATAACTTCAGGAGCAGGAAAGACTAAGCCCAGTGAGGGAGCAATTGTCATAACTTTTACAGATTTACATTTACAGCATTTGACAGATGCTGTTATCCAGAGCGACTTACAAGTATCATTTTTACACAACTGAGCAATTGAGGGTTAAGGGCCTTGCTCATGGGTCCAACAGTGGTGATAGTGGGGATTGAACTGCTGACCTTCGGATCAGTAACCCATCGCCTTAACCACTAGGCCACCACTGCCCATAACATAAAGTTTCAGTCAAGAATCTGGACACACCCACTCATTCTAACTGAAATACCAAACTTTTCACTGGTACTGGACATCTGGGATTTATACCAACCACATTTCAAAGGAATGTAATGAATCCTGCAGATAGAGTTTGAAACAGTTTGTAATCTGTGAAAAATGCAAAAATGTTAAAATGGTCAATATCCATCCGTCCGTCCATCCATTCGTTCATCCATCCATCCATTACCGCTTACCCCGTCAGGGTCATGGGGAAAGCTGGAGCTAATCCCAACTGACTTCAAGTCTATTGCCTGGTTGACTTCTTGTTGGGCTAATACAAGGCAATGGGGAATATATCTGTTTAATACATTTGATTTTTTATTTTTTATTTTTTTGGTATGCATGTAGCTTCCAAGCTTGGCACATACACTACACCTCAGTATAAATTGTACATGGGGTACATGGGGTTCCAGAAGCTGTAATTACTGCCAAAGTTAATTTTCCACACAGACATAGGTATAACATGTACAGAAACTCAGGTAGTAGCCCAAGCGTGAAACTGAACCAGGCACCATGGAGCTGTGCATCACCACACCATCCAGTGCACTTCACTCACTCACTCATTTGTCGAACCATTAAATCCTATTAGGGTCAAAGGGAGGCTGGCACCTATCAGCCCCCACGCGTCAAAGACGGGGTACATCCTCGACAGAACATTGCAGGGCAAACACAAACACAAACAACCATTCACACCCACACTCACACCTAGGGGCAATCTGGAACAGCCAATAAGCCTAATGTCCAGTCTTTGGACTGTTGGAGGAAACCAGGGGAATACAGAGGAAGCTCACACAAGCACAGAGAGAACATGTAAACTCCACACAGAAATGCCCAAGGCCAGGATTCGAAGGACCAGGACCTTCTTGCTGTGAGTTGGACGTGCTAACCACTACACCACCGTGCTGCGCAATGGACTTCAAATAACACCAAATAAAATATCAATAATTATTTTCCTTTCCAAAACATTTTGAAGATCTATGTATGTAGAATTTTGTCTGGCACTTTCCCTCATGCCGGATTATTTCTCTGACTGGACCGTTTGATAATCAGCACCCAAACAGCAATAGTTCTGACAATTACATAACAGTTTTAACACCTCCACAGACACATGCACAGGCACGCTGGGAGAGGGTGTGAGCGAATGCCTGAAACAAGCACACCGTATGAATATCAAAAAAAAGCAGGGAGTGATGCACCTCTTATAAGGTGTGTGTGTGTGTGTGTGTGTGTGTGTGTGTGTGTGTGTTAGTGTGTGTGTGTGTGTGTGTGTGAATACTGGAAGAAAACACCTGATGAAATCCCTGTTCCAGTACATTTAATCCCATCTGTCACATCAGTTCATTAATGCATAATCAGTACTGAAAATGAAGCCGAGAAAGTCCACAGTCCTCAGCTCATCTACTGAATTAATGTATTATTATTAATTATAAATTAATTAATAAATTATTATTAATTATATGTATTATTTTTAATGTATTATTCCTAGCATAATTTTTAAGAAAAAATACACAACAGTAAGACAATTAGAAAGAAAGAAAAACATTATTTTGTCCAGATTAGTCAAGCTATCAGGCAGTTGAAAAAAATAACTAGATTTACCTGCTTGTTGAGCTCAGGTTGAGTTTTGGAAACTGTGAGCTACTCTGAATAAACTGGGTTTTTCAGTAGGGTGAGTAATTACATTTTAGTATATACTACACCAGAACAGTGCGATTTGATTATTAGATATTATCCAGGGCGGCGTAGTGGTTAGCACATCCGTCTTACAGCAAGAAGGTTGAGGACATTTTTTGTGTATAGTTTGCATGTTCTCCTTAGGCTTGCATGGGTTTCCTCTGGGTATGTCCGGTTTCCTTTAGTAGTCCAAAGACATGCACATTAGGTGAAATGGCTGTTCCAAACTGCCCCTAGATGTGGGTGTGAGTGTGACTGGTTGGCCCTGCGATGGTCAGGCAAGCTGTTCAGGGTGTAACCCTGCTTTGCCCAGTGTCAGCTGACCCAAGTAGGATTAAGAGGTTTATCAAATAAGAGAGATATTATCCTAAGTAGATAATATTTGAATTGAGATAAAACTTGGTTTGCCAACGTTAATAGCTTTCCAAAAATACAAAGAAAGTTAAGCAATTTGGCCCTTGTGCTCCTTAAGGTAATATAGCACTTTATTAAAATTTGAATGAGTGTCATGGTACGTTGCAGCACAGATTTAGACAAATGTGAATGCACATATAAAAAGCCTCTATTGAATATCAGACAGACAGTTCCAAATGCACGGTCCAATATCATAAACATTAAACAAGTAGAGGTCAGGGGAACAAGCAAACAGTCAATCGGAGGCAGAACAATCACTCGGTTGGCTTGGATCAAACACTAGAACATTAGGCAGAGAATCAAAAATGAGAGAGCAAAAAAGGGCCTAAACAGCAGATTCTTCCCGAAATCAGAATCTTGTTATCTCCCTGGGCAACTCCGTGAACTCTTCTTCGGTCACTGCACAAAGCCTTGCAGTTACCATGGAGAACCGCCTGTCCTTCTCCTTTCATTTTGCTAATCTTTCATGATCATGACGATTTCTCTTTTTGAACATCAAAATAATTTGTCTATTTCTTTCCACTAAGGCCACTCAGCTTCGTATTCAGTCCCTTGTCATCTCAGGAATAGACTACTTCTACTCACTCCTGACAGGTCTGCCTCTGAGCAGTATTTAACCTTTGCAACTAATTCAGAATGTAGCTGTACAACTCATTTTCATCCTTCCCAAATTTTCCCACACCATGCAGCTACACTCTCACTACTGGCTTCCTGTAGCTGCTCACATCAGATTTAAAACACTAATGCACCCCCTCCTACCTCAAAGCACTTATCACACCATGCTCTCTCTGTCCCTCTAATGCTGCTTGACTGGTCCCTCCTTTTATCAAGGGACAAGGAAAACATGCATCTAAACTCTTCTCTGTTCTGGCACATAGATGGTGAATTGAACTTCCCCTAGATGATTGGACAGCTGAGTCTCTGGGTGTCGTCATACGACTACCTTTTTTGAACATACTTTAAATAGTGCTAGTATCTATCCTTAGGTTTATTTGTCCCAAAAAAATCCCTTATCATTTGAGTTTTGACTGATGGTATACTTAGCCTGTGTCCTAGTGAACCAGTATCAGAATGTATTCACTGATAGTGATTTCAAAGCACTTATGTAAGTTGCTATGGATAAGAATGTCTGCCAAATGCCATAAATGTTAATGTATGCACTGGTAGCAAAGATACAGAAACAATATTTTACAAATGAGTGCTTGTGAACTAGGTGCATAAATACTGTGAGAGTACAGCTCCCAAGTGACACATCAACAAAGTGTGCGACTATCAATCTGCAGATCGCAGGTTCATATCCAGTTTGATGCCGCAGCCATCGGCGATTGGGAGTTAATTGGCCGAGCTCTCACTGGAGGGAGCTAATTTGCTAATTGGCCGAGCTTTCATATATGATTGCCTTCCTGTCACTTACAGCGATCACCAATCATTGGTGTCTGTGAGCTCATTTGTACAAAGGGATGGATAGTGCTTTCCTTTCTAGTGTGTTAGGCCACTCCTGCATACACGTTCAGTAGTTTCTAAAAATGTGCATGGCAGCATCGCGTTTTATGGAGGGGGCACGTGCCTGCTTATGCCCCTCTACCCCGCCTAGTGGTTGTATGTGATAGGGAGATGAACTTGATGGGTGGGAATTGGATATAACTAAATTAGGGGAGAAAAATCCACCAAAAAGTGGATTGCTGGGGAGTGCAGAGAGGTGCGTTATTGGTCATGTGATGTGAGTCAGTAATCAGGTGCTGGGATCGGTGAGGTGCATGTGGTTCAAGTACTGACTTGAATCTAACAAAGCTGTGACACAGCCCCTTTCAAGAAGCTCACTACAGGAGCGACTCTTTCTGGGATAGCACTGGGATCCAGCAATGTTCCTTGGGCCCATAGCCTTTCCAGTGTACAAGATTGTGCCCTTCTTCTCCACAAAAAAAGTCAGCTGAGGTTGGCAATATGGAGGCTGTAGCCCTGCTTGAGCACTTCATCGTCATGTAGTCATTGCTTGTTGCTCACTGTACCAGTACATAAATGGGAGGATTTGTGCCGGGGAGGTCAATCACACACTCAATGAGAAGGTAAGCTGTTGGGCTTCTGGTTGCTAAAAACCTTTAGGAATTCATGATATTTGTCAGGAATGGGACTGCGAATTTGAGTCAACAGAGATAAGAGTAAAGGGACCACTTTTTGATTGATCAGTTCGCCCAGGAGATGACGGGGTCATGCAGAGCCTTTTGGGCATGCCCAGAATAATGGGGTGACCAAGAGAGGTGGTGATGACCTCATGGTGCATGGCACTGACTCGCATATGTAGTCGAGTGGTGACTTGCATGAAAATGACCTCTTGGGAGCAGGATCAGTGGGTGATCCTCCGGGGTGCTTCAATGGATGAAGTTGGCAAAATCTCCCGAGTCAGTGAGCATTGGGAAAAAATAAAACTCCCCTGAGAATTCTAAGTTAACAGGCATGGTAAATGTTTTACACATAATAGGAGGAATAGGATTCACCATGGAGGAAAAAGTGAAAGCTGGAGTCCCTCCTCTCTGCTCACGTGACTTGTCGAGGCTGTGACAGGAAGTTTCAAAAGATCTCATGAAGTGAGTGTGGGCATTGTGATGAAGGAGACATCGCTAAAACTGTGATGCTTTAAAATGTTTTAAATGAATCATAAATATCTCCTTTAGTTTGTTTTTCTTCTGTTTCTGCGTAGTATATACGAAAACCGGTACGGTGGCATGGAAGGTCCTGGGTTTGAGTCCCAGTCCAAAGACATGCCCATGAGGTGAAACGGTCACCCAGAGTTGGCGGAGATTGGCGCCAGCCTCCCCTTGACCCTAATTTGGATTAAGCGGTTCAGAAAATGGATGAATGATTGAAAAAGGCGCCATTACAGAGTGTGTGTATGTTGTGCTTGATTTGCTCATGGAGTGCACTGAACTAAAATATGTAAAAACATAAATACATACTATTCATTTATTCATTCATTCATTCATTCATTTTCTGAACCGCTTAATCCTAATTAGGGTTGCAGGGAGGCTGGCGCCCATCTCAGCCGAATCTGGGCAAGAGCAGGGTACACCCTGGACAGCTCGCCAGGCCATCGCAGAAATACATACTAATAAATATAAAAGTCTTGTTTTAGTTTGCTTTTAATGTTCTCATGTAGTACATACCAAAACAATTATTTGTCTCAGGCTTGGTGGATATCTCTGAATAGTCCACGGTGCTGAAAAGGGACAATACCGACATTCACCTCGACTTCGCCAAATAATTGTGAAGTGTAATCAAACTAGCCTCAGAGTGGACATATTTCAGATTTTCGTATCATATCATGTTATACTGAACATAGAAAATAAATAATTGAGGTAAAACTACTGGCAGAAATTGGCTCTACTCTTGAAAGCCAATTAGCTGTTTAGCTTTAGTAGCTAGCTAAGTTTTTTTTAACACACTAGCTAAATTAGGCTAAGCATTATAGTACAAAGTACTAATTTAGCATTTCTGATAGCTAACGTTAAGCTTCTCTGAGCACATAGAAAGGTTTAAGGTTCAAGCCTGTGAGTCTAACGGATTAGAGAAACTATATAACATTGTGTAATTAGTACAAGGAGAGTATACCAAACTAAAGGGACATTTCTTAACTGAACACATATTCACACACAATAAGACTGTTCTTCAGTCTTTTTTCTTTTCCTCTCAACCACATGCACATAAACTCTCTCTCTCTCTCTCACTCCCATACACACACACACACACACACACACACACACACACAGACAAACACACACACACACACACACACACACACACACACTTCTGTTTTTGGGCTCAACAGCCTCATGTGAGCTGTGCAGGGTTAATAAAATCTGTTTAGCTGAACAACAGACACACGTAGCAGTGCATGTTTGGCGAAAAAGCCTGCAAGCTGAGCCGAAGTAAACATTTTCCCGCAGTGTGTGTTCAACAGCAAAGCATGTACAGACACAGACATTCGCAGATGATGGGGTTTCAGGAGATTGTTTACTGGCATTAAACAAGCCAGCCGTTCTCGCCACCCTATTGTTTTTTATCATGCTTCCACTTTAACAATACACAGAAATCATGAAAAATGTTTTTGTATTTTTTAAAATTGAGCCTGTAGCACAACACTCACTCACTGATTTTCCGAACCACTTAATCCTACTAGGGTCGCGGGGACAGTCATCTGGGTCATTTCACAGTAACCGTCCATTTTGACTTTGCCCAACCATCCAGCATTGTGATAGCCTATAGGCTATAGGATTGTTTTGAAAATAGTTTGTATGTAAGGAGGGGGTTAATGAAGTATGATCTCATGGCCCAGCAGTACGCTTTGTAGCTATTTTCACTATTTTGCATTCATTTTTTGCCATCGTACCATGTATATGCTGTCATTCCTGTTACAGGACAAATCTTATTCAATTGAACCTGTAACACAAACATAACCTGTCAATACCTTGCTGCGGAAATCAATTTACACACTTGCCTGAACTAATGCAGCCTATTTAACCATGGGCTTATCAGAGGTGCGAGGTTGGTTTTCTGCCTGGGGCGAAGGATCATTCCTGTTACTGATGGTCATTCCTGTTACCAATTACAAGTTGGGTCATGGTAACAGGATTGACAGTAACAGGAATGACAAAAATCTACAATAGCACACATTACACACAAATGAAATTTTGGAGAGTTGACATTATGACCTCATTTTATACTTCATCGATGTACCTAATGAATTAAATGAACTTTACTCCACACAACGCAATGTATCATCCAAAATTCCAGTAACAGTACTGACCGAGCATAAACATACTAACCTGATTTCAGTTGGTTTCTTCGCAATTTTAAGAAAATGTGCATCACGTCTCCATTTTGTTTTTTCCTCCAAAATGACGCTCACTATATGACCAATTGGTAACCAAAGAAAGTTACTCTGGTTTCTGTGGGAAGGAAAGTCATTCCTGGTAACAGTAATGACATTCAAAGCTGGGGACATGGCGAAATGTGATGGAAAAAATATTTTACTGGTATCAGAATACGGTGTTTAACAGTTTGTGTGTTTAGAATGAATGATTTCATAAAAAATATGCAATAATTGCCGTAAATGTGAAAGAAGTTTTATCAAAATACGCTTTTGATTTCACAAACTTGACTTTGGGGACACGGAATTTTTGCATCAAAGGAATACAAGATTGTCCAAAAAAAACCCTAAATAATAAAAGTATGTTTTACTTCCAGTTGTCGATATGCAATCGTGTATTTTGTTTTAAAATAATAAAACTGGAAAACGTGTACCTGGGACTCAAAATGGTCAGTTACTATGAAATGACCCATCTCAGCCAACTCTGACTGAAAGCAGAGTACACCCTGAACAGCTCTCCGGTCCATCACAGACCCAACACACACAACTATTCACACATAGGGGAAATTTGGAAGAGCCAATTAGCCTAATGTGCATATCTTTAGTACCAGAAACCAAAGTACCCAGAAGAAATCAACGCAAGCACAGGGAGAACATATAAACTCCACACAGAAACTCGCTGAGCCCAGGACTCAAACTCAGGACCTTCTTGCTGTGAGGCAGACGTGCTTACCACTACACCACCGTGCCTTCATTATTTGGACAAGAGTGAATACAATACTGAGTTCTTCATCACCTCCACAGGGTCTTCTTAATTCTGTCTTTCTTGGATTAAGACTGTATGAACCTGCTTGTGGCCTCTATATCAGAATGCATGTTATTTGTTTATTTAGGATGCTTGAACTAAATACTAATAAAATATATATTTATTTTCATTTCATCTCATTTAATTTCAATTTCTAAATTGTTTTATCTTATTGGGTCATGTGGAGGCTGGAGGCTATCTCAGCCACACTGGGTGAAGACAGGGAACACCCTGGACAGCTCGCCAGGTCATCGCAGGCCCAACACACACACACACACACACACACACACACACACACACAGCTAGGGGCAATTTGGAACAGCTAGTTAGCCTAATGTGCATGTCTTTGTACTGTGGGAGGAAAACAGAGCACCCAGAGGAAACCCATGTAAGCACGGGGTGAACATGCAAACTCCAAAGAGAAACACCCTTGTTAAGCCCGAGATTTGAACCCTGGACCATCTTTCTGTGAGGTGGATGTGTTAACCACTAAGCCAGCAAGCCACTAAGCCAAGTCTTCTTCTTCTCTGCTCTAATATATCTTCATATGGTAATAAATCATATCCTCAGTGAATAATTGTCTGAATTTCATTGTACTGGCTCTGCTCTGTATAATAACAATAAACTGAATTGAACTTGGGTGGCACAGTGGCATAGTGGTTAGCACGTCCTCCTCACAGCAAGACGGTTCTGGGTCCGAATCCAGAATAAGTGCACACTGTGGATTGTGGTTCCACTGCAAATGTGCTCAATTTCATGCTTGTTTTACAGTCAAGATCAGTCAGTTCATCTGAATCACAGGAACACCCCCGGAGCTGTTTTATTACTGCAAGCACAAAATGTTCAACGATAGCAAGCGGTCACATCTCACACCAACCCTGTTTGTGAGAAGGTGCAAAAGAGCTCCAGTGAGTCAGATTCACGGCTTCAGAGGCTCACTCAACTCGAGTGCACTGAATCAGTTTAGATTTTATACTATGGATGACTGCTCAGGAGGAAACTTTCCAATGAACTGAATCATGTATTAAATCGAAAGCTATGAATAAATATCTTGTGATATTTCCATGGTACCCTTATGTTCAACAGGATTTCAATCTGTTTCATAAACTGTGTTCCAGCCACAGTTCCCTTTAGTACTGCTAGCAATAGAAAGCAATAAAATAAACCAATTACTCATGACTCATGTACTGTATATCAGGCTAATAACTGTTCATAATAACATAAAAGGAGATCAAAAGAGCTGCTTCAGTGGATCTGTATTTATATCTAAGTAGTTTTCTAAGCATCTGGCAACACTATAATTATCTCTGTATTACTGTATTTTCACACGCAAGTACACAACAGAATCAATCGTGTCTGAGTGAGAAAAACTATTTAGCACTCACTAATCACTCATTTGCCGAGCCAATTAATCCTCTGTTAGGGTCACAGGGAGGCTGGTGTTTATCTGAGCCGACATTCAGCGAAGGTGCGGTACACCCTGAATAATTCCCCTTGCAGGATTTCAGTATATCCAATAAATAAATAAATAAATAAATAAAAAAGAATAGCTCAGCAGACCATTGCAGGGCAACACACAACCATTCACACTCAAAATCACTCCTAAGAGCAATTTGGAACAGCCAGTTAGCCTAACATGCATGTCTTGGGACTGTGGGAGGAAACCACAGTACCCGGAGGAAACCCACGTTAGCTCGGGAAAAAATAAAAACTTCACACAGAAACATCCTTGCCAAACCGTGGACTCAAACCCAGAACCTTTTTGCTGTGAGGTGAACATGCTAACCACTATGCCAACGTGCCACCCCAGTATTTATCTCTCAAAACCAAATTTACATTTTCACAAGAGTATAAAATCACTGTATCACAAATAGGGCAGTACGGTGGTGCCGTGGTTAGTACGTCCACCTCACAGCATGAGACTTGGTTTCCTCCCACAGTCCAAAGACATGCTCATTAGGGTAATTGTTTGTTTCAAATTGCCCCTAGGTGTGGATGTAAGTGTGAATGGTTGTGGGTGTGTTTGGCCCTCCGATGCCTTGGACAATCTCATGGTGTAGCCTGCATACACCCAGTGTCCACCAAGATAGGCTCCAACCTCCCCGTGACCTTAATAGGATTAAGCGACTGGGCAAATGAGTGAGTGAGTGAGTGAATAAGTGACTGTATCACAAATAAAGACGTCTCCAGGGCAACTATAAATTGCAATATTTTCAGCATATTATTACTAGTTCCACAAGCCCATAGTGAGTCTACTTCAGTTACTATGGTGACATCCTGTACATGCAGTGGCAGGTTTGACCTCAGATATTGTCTTAATTTACACTTGACAGTTTTTAGAAAGGTTGTACCCATTAAACAAAATAGTAAAATCATTTATATGTTTACATATATTTATTTATTTATTTATTTTATTTTTTTATTTTGCATATATATTGAATGCATTTCTGGCATGTTCTCCAGTCTTTTGTCACTGAACATGTTTTTCCCTCCAACTGTTCTTGATATGCCTTTCAGTTTCTCTACATTCTTCCACAGAATTGCAGGCCTGTCAATTACTTTATGCAGTTTGTAATATAACACAGTCATATGTTATCTGCACCTAAGCTAAGAAAAAATAAATAAATAAATAAATAAATAAATAAATAAACAAATAAATAAATAAATAATAATAATAATAATAATAATAATAATAATAATAATAAAATACACAAAAATGAATTTTTTTATTATTGTTTATTTTAATCATAACAGACACAGGTGAACGGCCAGCACAGGCACGTATAGAGCCTATGAGCTGTGTAACGTTTCATTAAACCCTTGTCAGAGTTTTGGTTGTACTGTGGAAACATAATGAAAAGCAATCTAAAATGAGATCTTAATCGTTTATGTTTACATATTTTAACCATGACAAACACTGTTCAGGTGAGCCCTGGGCTTTGAGACAAATTAAGAGAGCGGAGCTCCGTATGTACTGTGGAGCTAACAGGAGTGCATTCTAATTTAGAGGTTAGCCTACATGATCCACAAACACAGAGGAAAATCATCTCTGTAAAGATGTCTTTGCAAACTAATTTAAAATGTTTGTATATACTACAAGGAAATACAAGAAAAAAACACTAATCAAATTAAAGCAAGATGTTTATGTTTTCCAATTTTAAATGATGATGAGGATGACCCTGCCGCCCGAGTGCCCATGACAAACTGTGAGTGTCTGTCATTTTGATTCAAGCATTATCCACTCAGAATAATGATTTATGATCCCAAGATAGTGGACCAATCAGATTGCACCATTCCCATGTAGTATATACTAATCACATGGTAATCAGTTCACCTGTCAGTGGTAATAATGGTTTTACTGTAATGCCTGATCGATGTATCTGTATATCGATTATATTACTCATTCACCAAACCGCTTAATCCTATGATTAGGGAGCCTATCCCAGCCGACACTGAGGTACACCCTGAACAGCTCGCCAGACCATCCCAGGGCCAACACACACAGCCATTTACACTTACGTCCACACCTAGGGGCAACATGGAACAGCCAATTAACCTACTGTTCATGTCTTTGGACTGTTGGAGGAAACCTGGGTACATGGACAAAACCCACGCAAGCTTGAGGAGAACATGCAGTCTCTACACAGAAATGCCCTCACTGAGCCCAGGACTCAAAAGCAGGACCTTCTTGATGTGAGGTAGTCGTACTAACCACTATGCTACCATTTCGCCCAGTTATCTTACAATATTCCAAATGTTATAATGTTAAGGAAGGATATCATGTGCATGGAAAATCTTTACAATCCAACCTGTCAGTTCCTCATGACACTGTGACCCACCTTGTTGTTTAAAATAGATTACATATTGGGTCCTGCCGTAACCAACTGTGGTTTTATAAACACAAGATAACTGCTTGGTTGCATGTTGTTTGGAAGCAATAGCAACCCCGCAATAGCTAAACAGGTTCTGCAGAATTATAGCTGTATCTGTTTTTAAATAGATCATACATTTAAATACGTGTATGTGTTTTTAAATAGATCATACGAGATCTCGTGGTGATTCATGATGTCACTGATGTTTATTCAGTGTTCATAGAAACTGAGTTAAATACTGAACTAGTGATGTGTTGTATCAGAGTTCACTCAATTTAGTGTTAAAGTAATATTACACTTGGCTGAAATATGTTCAAACACACATATTTTAAAGACACATTGATATGACACTAGACGGTACATTGACTTTGTGTATGTGGAATTTTACCGGTTGGTGTTATTGTGAAAATGGCATGCTTTACCAGCAACGTTTATACTGGCTGTGTACTTCAGCTGCAAGTTGCTACTTGAGAAAGTGCCGACAGCACAACCACGAACGTCACTGCAACATCTCCAACTCCTGAGCAAGCCATAGAGTACATAGACCTGGATTATAGCCAGACTGAGTCAGCGTCTCACACATACTCACAATGCAAACATAATACATGTCTGTAAGCAGGATCAAATTAAAACCACATGACTGAAGTTATAAAATACTTACTGCTCTCTGACTGGGGTGGCACAGTGATGTAGTAGTTAGCACGTCTGCCCCATAGCAAGAACTTCCTGCGTTCGAGTCCTGGGCTTGGCGAAGGCGTTTGTGTGTGGGGTTTGCATGTTGTCCCAGTGCTTGCATGGGTTTCCTCCGAGTACTACAGATTTCTCCCACAGTCCAAAGACATGCATATTAGAGAAACTGGATGTTCCAAATTTAATCTAGGTGCGAGTGTAAATGGTTGTGTTTGTGTTGCCCTGCGATGGTCTGACGAGCTGTTTAGGGCGTACCCCGTCTTCACCCAGTGTCGGCCGAGATAGGCTCCAGCCTCCCTTCAACCCTAGTAGGATTAACAGGTTTGGCAAATGAGTGATGAGTGAGTGAGTACTGGGCAAAGGCTTGGTACACTCAGTCCACTGCAGGGCCAACACACACATACACACACACACACAAAACCATTCATACTGACACCCACACATAGGGGCATGTTTGGAACAGCCAATTAGCTTAATATGCCAGTCTTTGGACTGTGGGAGGAAACCAGAATTCCTGGAGAAAACCCATGCAAACATGGGTAGAACATGTAAACTCCACACAGAAATGCCCAACCTCAGGAGTCGAACCCAGGACCTTCTTTCTGCGGCGCACTTGCTAACCACTACACCACCATACCTCCCTATTTCTAAACAGACTAGTTTAAATTTATGTTGTGGTTGGAGATTGGTAGATATGGCTAACTTATTCATTTATTTATTCATTTTCTGAACTGCTTAATCCTACCAGGGTCACAGAGAGGCTGGAGCCTATCTCAGCCGACACTGGTGAAGACAGGGTCGCACTCTGAACAGTTTGCCAGTCCATCGCAGGGCCAGGACCTTCTTGCTAATCGAGCTAATCGCTACACCACCATGCCGACCTACTGATAACTTGATTCATTTATCTTCAGTTAGATCCAGAGCCCCTGACAGGAATGAGGCAAGAGCACATCATGGATAGGAAACCAGTCCATCAAAATAAAGCAGGCACACACACACACACACACACACACACACACACACACACACACACACACACACACACACACACACACCGCAAACATAACCATGGCTGCATAATTCAGATCTGATAAAGTCAGGCGTTAACAATGTACTCAGCATTGAATTGTGTGTGTGTGTGTGTGTGTGTGTGTGT
>JBCNYH010000016.1:6981550-6993807 GCA_039654325.1 Tandanus tandanus
CACACACACACACACACACACACACACACACACACACACACACACACACACACACACACACACACACACTGTAACCAGTCGACTAAATGGCATGTTTCTGAGAGGTGAAAGGAAACCAATATGGACACAGGAAGAATAAATCACAGGAACCCAAGTACAGAGACCCCAGCATTGTGTAGCACTTCCCAATGCACCACCATGCCACACAGTGATAACTTCAAATCCTGAAAATATATATATGAAAGAAACATCTAAACACTGATCTAAGACCCCTATTTATCTAGATCTCTAATGATAAGGTATCAGAACTGGGGAAGTGAAGATTAAAACTGGATTTGAATGTTTTTTTAATGACGTTCTAATTGAAAACAACATTCATTTGCTTACCATGTCAGAAAGCTTTCCTGTATGTAATTACACCATGAAATCCACCTGACCCTTGAGGTCAAGTTGTCATGGAAACTAGTTCGAGCTTTTCATTAGGCTGCTGAAGCAGGATACATGAATTTCTGCTTTAAAAGAATAAGCAGGTATTCAGTGTTACATGCACCACCAAATGATTCAGCTACGAACTAATAAACTACAAACAGAGAGATTAGACCTTATAGAGAGATTAGATAGAGAGATCAGTAGAGATTACACTCCCACAAACACACCTAACCTCATCTGCAGGAATCAGATGAAAACCTTAACTTGTTATTGGCATTATGTGGGCGGCACGGTGGTGTAGTGGTTAGCACGTCCGTCCCACCGCAAGAAGGTCCTGGGTTCGAATCCCATGCTAAGGGCGTTTCTTTGTAAAGTTTCCATGTTCTCCCGGTGCATACATGGATTTCCTCTGGGTACTCCAGTTTCCTCCCACAAGCCAAAAGACATGCACATTAGACTAATTGGCTGTTCCAAATTGCCCCAAGGTGTGAGTGTGAGAGTGAATGGTTGTATGTGTGTTGGGCCTGTGAAGGGATGGTGGGCTGTTTAAGGTGTACCCCGCCTTCACTTAGAGTTGGTTGAGATAGGCTCCAGAGTGAGTGAGTGAGTGACATCACTTGTTATAGTGCTTCAACTTCAATACAAAAAAAAATCACTATCAGTAAACTAAGGGATTAAGGGAAGATATACAAGATGTAAACTTGAATATGGATATAAAAAGAAGCAACTATATTAATGCAACAGAGCAAAGCTGGAAAAGGATTTAAAATGGACAACAAGCATTTCTGGGTGAGAAACTAACCAGCAAATTGGTTGTTCCAATAATGGATAGCACAGTTGGTACTTGTTAAAGTATGTGCCAAAACAAAGTCTGAAATGAACCAGCTCTTCCAGGAGGCCCTGCCTTTCTGAGACATTCCGAAGCCTGCCTCGCCTACGCAGGCATTAACTTGTGGGAGGCCTCATATTATACACCTGATCAAAGCAGATTGCTGTGTTTGTTTAAAATGGCACAGCTCCAGCTGTTCTCAAGGCTGAGCAAGACAAAGAAGCAAATGTTTAACCAAGCCTAACAGAAATTTTCTCAGCCTTCATTTACCGTAAGAGCGCCCGCCTTTATCTGGAATAGGAGGGATGAGGGTTAATTTCCTGGAGACATCCTTATGGCATATAAGAGATGATATTGATATACTGTGTTAGCTATATTACATGTAATATGTAAAAGAACCATTGCTGTCGTTCGTGAAGAGTAGGCCACTGGGTTGCTGTCAGCGTGTTTCTGCCCTGCGATGGCCTGGTGAGCTGTTCAGGGTGTACCCCGCCCTAGCCCGGAGTCGGGGGCTGACTAGGATTAAGCGCTTCAGAAAATGAATAAATGAATGATTGTATCTATAATAATAATAATAATAATAATAATAATAATAATAATAATAATCTGTGATGGCCTGGTGAGCTGTCCAGTATGTACTCTGCCCTCGCCCAGAGTCGGTTGAGATGGGCACCAGCCTCCCCGCAACCCTAACTAGAATTAAGCGGTTCAGAAAATGAATGAATGAATAATAATAAATGTATGAGGTGGCACGATGGTGTAGTAGTTAGTACATCCACCTCACAGCAAGAAGGTCCTGGGTTTGAGTCCCGGGCTCAGTGAAGGCGTTTATGTGTGTAGTTTGCATGTACTCTTCATGCTTGTGTGGGTTTCCTCTGGGTACTCCAGTTTCCTCCCACAGGCCATAGCCATGCACATAAGGCTAACTGGCTGTTCCAAATTGCCATTAGGTTTGAGTGTGTGTGTGTTTGTGTGTGTGTATTGGCCATGTGATGCATCAGTGAGCTGTTCAGGGTGTACCCTGCCTTCGCCCAGAGTCGGTTAAGATAGGATCCAGCCTCCCTGCAACCCATAGCAGGATTAGACAGTTCGGTTAATTAATGAATAAAAGGTTAGTGATCTCTTAATAAGCGCTGGTGTGCTCCTTTTTACTAACCAGGATTGTTTATTATTAAGACTAATTATTATTGTCGTCCTTAATTTTTTTTTTCTTCTAAAGATGTGTCACAGCCATAAATAACAGAGTTTGCAGTGTTATGGGGTGGTGCTTCCTTTTTTTTTGTTTGTTTTTTTGCAGCCAAACTTGATTAAGCAAGAAAAAAAAATCCCAACACCACAAACCACAATGTTCTACTAAAGAACATTTACGTAAACACAGACACGTCTGACCTGTCCCTTGAAAGCTAAGATTGTATGTCAGATGCAACACAGCTCATTTATGAACACGCGATGTGTTCTTGGTGCTATGACGCACATGAAGCCGTTGACTCAATCAGAAACCAGGCCATAAATACAACCATCATTTCTCGTTGTCTGCCGGAGCGATACGAATAAACACACGGAACAAGTCACATTCGCTGCCGTCTCGGTTAATATTCAACTGGGGAGATAAAGGAGGATGTTAATGTGGCTTGGCAGTATATTCCAGAACACTAAGCACACACCTGTCTTTGTGGTTACAGGGTGACCTACTGTAACTGAGACAAACACCATGTACCATCACCTTTAGGGTATACTCACAGAAGTGCAAACTTTAATAATGCTCAAACCTTTTAGGGACTAAAGCAGCCCCCACAGATAAGATTTGGTACCGAGTGTTATGATGAAATCATTTAGAACCAGTGCTGCTATTCTCAGATGCTACAGAATGTAGTTCTAGGAAGCCATGGCTTAAAGCCCTGCGCTGGAACAAACACCACTCATGTGTAAAGCTTTTACCAATTAAGGGCAGAGTTGCAGAGGGAAGGGGCGAGGTTTAATGTAGGATTGCATCACAGCCGGGACTTTTCCTCCATAACAGAGAACACTTTACCACCACCACAAAATGCACTCGCATTGTTTACAGTGATTAGACCTTTCACACCTGCATATCAGATATATGTGATAGGTGCATTATAGCTTAAACCCAAGAAGTGTCTTTTTATTTTTTATTTGGGTCACATTTACACTCACTCCTCACTCACTCACTTACTCATTTAAGGCTGGAGCCTATCTGAGCTGACACAACACACTCACACACAACCATTCACACTCACACCCAGGGGCAATTTGAAACAGTCATTTAGAGTAATGTGCATGTTTTTGGGCTGTAAAAGGAAACCGGAGTACCTGGATGAAACCCACGCAAGCACGGGGAGAACATGCAAACTCCACACAGAAACGGCCTTGAACCCAGGACCTTCTTGCTGTGAGGTGGACGTGCTACCCATTACGCCACCGTGCCGCCCACAATCATTTATTCATGCCTAATAAACAAATAAAAGAAAGCACCGCAAAGTTCATATCATGTTCACAATTGTAAGCAGTCAGTAAGATTAGATCATACTACTGGCTTAATAGTGGTGTCGTTAGGGTTTTAATACATCCCATAATACATAACATTCCAAAAACAACCAAATTCCTTATTTCACTTTCATTTATTTATTTGTCAAACTGCTTAATCCTACAAGGGTCGCGGGGAGGCTGGAGCCTATCACAGCCGACAGTGGGAGAAGGCGGGGTGCACCCTGAACAGCTCGCCAGACCATCACATTGCCGACACACTCTACCATTCACACTCACACTTACACCTAGGGGCAATTTGGAACAGCCCACTAGCCTAATGTGCATGGTTTTGGACTGTGGGAGGAAACCTGAGTACCCGGAGGAAACCCACACAAACACAGTGAGAACATGCACACTCCACACAGAAACACCCTTGAACCCAGGACCTTCTTGCTGTGAGGGGGACGTGCTAACCAGTACGCCACCGTGCCGCCCACAATCATTCATTCATATCTAATAAAGACGCAAACAAACAAACAGCACCACAACGTTCAAATCATGGCTCATGTTCCCAAATGTTTCAAAAACAAATTCTTTCATTAGTTTCCATATTATTTTTTATTCTTTGCTCAACTGCTTAATCCTACTTAGGTCTTGGGGAGGCTGGAGCCTATCTCAGCCAACTCTGGGCGAAGGCAGGGTACACCAGCCACCAGTCCATTGCAGGGCCAACACACACATATACACACACACGTTCATATACACTCACATCTAGGGGCAATTTGGAACAGCCAATTACCCTAATGTGCATCTGTGGACTGTGGGAGAAAACCGGAGTACCCAGAGGAAACCCACGCAAGCACGAGGAGAACATGCAAACTCCACACAGAAACACCCTTGCCAAGCCCGGGAATCGAACCTCGGACTTTTTTGCTGTGAGGTGGACGTGCTAACCACCACACCACCGTGCCACCCGCATTTGTTTCCAGCAACGCTTTCATCCTGCTCCAGATTGTGGTAGATCCAGAATCTGGGCCCCCCCCAGTTAGATTGCTATATGCAGTGGTTTCCAGTAGTGGTGAATTTTTGGATTTCATGACCAGCGTTGCGTTTAAGAGTGCTGACTTGGCAAAAGTACCCTGTTCCCCATTCTGCAGTGAGTACCGGCTAAAACTGCTTAGCACAATGTCCTCCCAGTTCATCACGTGCACACACAGACACAGACACAGACACACACACACAATGTTCCTGCAAGCTATGTGATGAATGTATTTTCACTGATAGTTTTCATTCGGCTGCTGAGGCCTCTCTATGAACTGGCTTTTTAATGAAGCAGATTACAAACACGGGCGGCACGGTGGTGTAGTGGTTAGCACATCCACCTCACAGTGAGAAGGTCCTGGGTTCAAGTCCCAGGCTCCGCCGTTTCTGTATATTGTCCATGTGCTTGTAAGGGTTTCCTCCAGGTACTCCTGTTTCCTCCCACAGTCCAAAGATATGCACATTAGGCTAACTGGCTGTTCCAAATCCCCCTAGGTGTGGATGTGAGTGTGAATGGCTGTGGGGGTTGGCCCTGCAATGGTCTGGCAAGCTGTTTAGGGTGTACTCCGCCTTCGCCCAGTGTCGGCTGAGATAGGCTAAACCTCTCCATTGCCCTAGTAGTAGGATTAAATGGTTCAGCAAATGACTGAGTGTGATTATAAACACATACAGTACACACATCGTTGAGTACACTCAGCTCGCAAGTCTAACATACACAGCCATTCACACTCACAACTGGGGCAATATGGAGCAGCCAATAGGCCTGATGTGCATGTATTTAGACTGTGGGAGGAATCCCGAGTACCAGGGGAAACCCAAGCAATAAGGAGGAGAACATGCAAACTCCACAAAGAAATGCCCAGAACTGGAGGTGGATGTTCTAACCACTGAGCCACCTGCCGCCCCATAACAACACGATAGAACATTGTCTGATGCTTTTTACTCATTCATTTTATAATTTGTTTTAATAAACCGTTATTTAAATTTTGATTTGGGCAATAAAGCATCGCCCGCTTTGTAATACTGCCATTCCCTCTCACAACACCAGACATTGGGGACCGAAGACACCAAGTAATGAAATGTTTCAGGTATTATTTTGTCCCATTCTTCCTTAAAGTGTGCAACAGTAGAGAGATTTTCCCTTTAATATTGACCACACATTTTCTATTGTGGACAGGTCAGTACTGCCCAAGGGCCAGTCACTCTTCTTCCGCAGCTATGCCTTTGTAATGTCTGCAGAATGCAGTTTTGCGTTGTTTTGTTCAAGTATGCATGGACATCCCTGTAACAGATGTTGCTTCACAATCACAATGTACTTTACTGTAATCATCTGCAGACATCTCCTGTTTTAAATCACATCGTTATTGTTAGACATGTCAGGGTACACCCGAATAGCTCATCAGACCATCAAAGGGAAACACACACAACCATTCAAACTCACACTTACACCTAGGGTCAATTTGGAACAGCAAATTAGCCTAATGTGCATGTCTTTGGACTGTGGGAGGAAACCGGAGTACCCGGAGGAAACCCATGCAAGCACACTGAGAACATCCAAACTCCACATAGAAGCACCTGAGCCTGGGAATCAAACCCAGGACCTTCTTGCTGTGAGGCAGACACCCTCACCTCTCTGCCACCGTGCCACAGTCTTAAATACCAGCTAATCTAAAGCTTTTAATTTGATGTTTATTGCATGTCCTGAACACCAGCATAGCTGTGATTACCTGTGCACTCAACATAAGATCAAATCCCAGGCATGCTGAGATTCGGTCAAACAGCAATCTTGCATACATAATATTACTTGATTAATGGATTTAGATGAGGAACTTATTTACTTTGCTGTGATTTAGTCTTCAGCGTTAATCGTGTCCTAAAAAGACAGATCCATAAGCTACAAAACCAGATTTGAGCATTTTGATGGGAGTGGCAGCTTAGAAACCACAAAGTTCTCAAATTGTAAAGTTCCCGTTTGATGCTGTATGACAAGATTGTACAATGTCCACAGATGACAAAATCACTTACAAAATGTTCTTGTATTAGTTTTGGGAAGCTCATGCTGTCCTCATGAAAAAAACAGAACTTCTCATTCTAACTGCTGAAATCCATTACATTATGCCATGCATTGTGCAATTTACAACACCAACGAGTCAACCAGTAAAATTCCTACCACTGTATTGCAGAGGTTCACATATTATGAGGCAAACTATAACAACGATGTAGGTACCGCCTAAAGGTGGCGATCCTAATAGATCTCTCTATTGATAGGTGTTGTAAGAGTGGTGCGGCTCCTTTAACGGCGAAATCACCTTCAAACCCCGGAGGAAATAAATAAATAAATCAATCAATCAATCTCCCATGGTTCACGACTACAGTCTGAAGCAAAAACAGAAAAGGTTAACACTGAGTTTTCTTTTTACTGGCATTCATTAGCTGATTTCCTTATTCGTTTTGTATCAAATGTCTAATTAGTTCATTTGTCCGTGTAACAAGTTCATGTTCCGCGCTCCCGATAATGTTTGGTGTTGATTCGCATGACGGACGTTTGTCTGCCTACCTAAGACAGCTGTATGAGGATAACTTATGAACTTGAGTTTAAATGTGATAATCCTGAGCTCAGTCATATTCCCCATTATAAAAAAAAGGGTGTGAACATTTATACAAAAACGTTATTAAAGGAGAAGTTCTGCTGCCTATCTAGAGCACAATATAGATAAAAAAATGTTCACCATGTTTTATCTTCATTTACATCACCAACACCTGCAGTATGAACAGAGTTCTTTCTATATCCGCTGTACAGCATCTCCCTGAAGGAAATCTCAGAATGACTCATATTTTTATTACATTCAAGGGAATGAATGAACGTTGCATAGTAGGTTGGCATTTCTGTTAACAGAACAGCAGGCTGTTGCTAATGCTAAGAAATAGATGAAAGCTTGTCAAAACCGGTAATATATATGCAAGTAGTGTATTATTCATCAATAAAAAATATTTTTAATTATAAAAAGCATATAAGCATGGTCCATGTTTGTCTTGCACTAGTTTTTGTTAGCCTTACAATTATTTTTTACTTTAGTGTTTGTTACTGTTATTGTCTACGGCACCTGGAGCTCATACAACACAATGTCATTCTACTACATGCCCTCTATATGTATGAATGACAACTTCCAGACTTTTCTGAAATTGACTTATAGTTTTCTATGACATGACTACATGAATTTCTTCATATTCCAGTATAAATTTCCACAGGTATTCCATAAAGCAACTGAAACTCTCCTTAGAAGCAGAAACTAAAACCTACTATCTTGCGCCACCTGCTGGCCAGATAAAAACATTCCACTTGTCATAAAAAGACCACAAATCCCCAAAGTGTACAATATGTTTAATTTCCATAAAAATAATAACACAAAAAAAAAAAAAAAAAACAGTGTACATCTCTGAGCAACTCCCTCTATGTATACAGATTGCTTTGTGCATCATGAACTCTGGTTAATGTCTGCAGTATTTCCGTGTTCGGACTTGATTCCAGCTAGAGGGGGGGAAGGGTGAAAGACCAATCATAATCATCATAATCCTCTTGATTGTACTTAGTAAACATTGATGGATGAAACAATTAGATGAATAATATACAAATCAGATAAAAAACAAGATCCGAACCTTCATTTTTGTGCTGAGACATGACAGAGCAGGTTTATAAGTCTCCATGGTGACCGAGTCTGGGTGAGTGACATCACTGATGCACTGGAAGAGCACAGCCGGTAAGCGCTGAACCTGACACTGATTGAGCACTACAGAGCAAAACAAACACCGGCATGTCATTACACTTGAACAAAATTGTAATATAGCCTTGTTCCGTTGTAAACACCACCACTAGTGTGCTATTTGTTACTAACTAGCGTGAGTGAGTACGTCAGACAGGCGGCTGCTCATTTACATGAACGCATGGTACATATCCCAGTACACCTAATGTGCATTAATGTGAAGGATCTGTTCAGATTAAATGAATAAAAAATAAATTGTAATATTATATGATTAAGAACATGGTGTAGTACAAGTAACAAAGCAATAAATTCTGGAGGTGATCCGTGCATGGGACCATGTTGAAAAAAATTCCTGAAATCCCGAAAAATGCCCATTCTTTAATATGGGACAAAATATTCAGCAGACGCCCACTAGGTGGAGACATTTCATTATAACAACGCCAAGTGATAATAGTTCAGTATTTTGCCGTTGATTGGTAAATTTATTTTTATTTATTTATTTTATACTTCATTAATTCCACAAGGGAAATTATTGCCTCTGCATTTAACCCACTCAAAGTGAGCACACACACATAAACAGTGAGCACACACACACACTAGGAGCAGTGGACTGCCACACATTGGGGTGCCCGGAGAGCAGTTGGGGGGTGGGTGCCTTGCTCAAGGGCACTTCAGCCCTGAATGTGGAGGAAGGGAAGGTGCAGCTCACTCCCCCACCGCCACACATTTTTCCTGCTGGTTCGGGAATTAAACCAGCGACCTTTTGGTTCCAAAGCCGCTTCTCTAACCATTAGGCCACGGCTGCCCCCAAATTATTGAAAAGTCCAATCCTGAGTACTGTATACATGAAACCCTGCCCAAGTGAGTGTTTTTCTTGTGAACTGTACCAGCAGCAGGAAGGCCTGTGATGATGTTGGGTTGCTCTAGCAGAGGGCAGGGTAAGTTGCCTTTAAAGGTGCTGGTCTTTAGTGCACGCAGGAAGGGCGCTGAACTGCCGTTCACATAATGTGGAGTTTTGTACTCAGCCAGTGGAGAATCAGACAACACCGTCACAGTCAATCCTCTGCTCTGCAAGCTGCCCAAAACCTATGGACAGAACAGTAAAGTACAGAAAAGAACTTGTAAATAGATTAAATGTGTTCATAGAAAGTTTTTCATTACCACCACCACGGAGGTTATATTTACTCTTCCTGTCTATTTGTTTTTTTAACAGGATTAAAGGAATATGTGGATTCTGGACACGCGAGACTCCATAAGATTTCGGATATGATCTGAATTTAACTGTGGTTTTAAGGGACTCATTAACATGGTGGGATTGGACGATTTTTGACATTATGATTAATATGTGGGATTTCTGGGCTTGGCGGAGGTTTGCACTCTCTGGTTGGTCCCATTTTTTTTATATATATATATATATATATATATATATATATATATATTTATTATTATTTTTTTTTTTTTTTCAAATTAGAATTACCCCAAGCAGCGCATTAAAAAGGTGCGCAACTATCAATCTGTAAATTGCGCAGTTGATACGTACGTGCAGCTATCCGCAGTCAGGAGTCCATGGGAGGTACTTGGCTGAGCTTTCACTGGAGAGAGAGATGTCATACACTCTCCTCCCTATCACCAGCCAATCATGAGTGCCTGTCATGCATGCAAGGGTGCTAGGCGGCCCTTAAATATGCATGTGCAGCAGCTCAAAAAAATGGCAGCGTCCCATATCACGGAGAGGGCATGTGCTTGCTTACACCCCTTCTGACTGGTGGTGGTCGCATCATAGGAAGGCAATACTAAATGGGTGGGAATTGGCTATGACTAAATTAGAGTAGAAAGAATTAGGGGAATACCTCCTCCAAAAAAAAAAAATCTTAGCGATATACAAAGTAGACAGAAAGTATAGCATTGGGTCAAGAAGCAATGCTGGAGTGGTGTCAGTGGTAGTATGATTGGAAAATGTCTGAGGTCTGATAGGTTTAAGAGCACGTTAGTGGTTAGCACGTCCTCCTCACAGCAAGAAGGTCCTGGGTTTGAGTCCTGGGCTCGGGCATTTCTGTGTGGAGCTTGCATGTTCTCCCTGTGTTTGCATGGGTTTTTTCCATATACTCTGGTTTCCTCCCACAGTCCAAAGACATGCACATTAGGTTAATTGGCTGCTCCAAACTGGCCCTAGGTGTGATTGTGAGTGTAAATGTTTTTTTGTGTGTGGGTTGGCCCTGCAATGCTCTGGCAAGCTGGAAGCTGAGTTAGGATCCAGCCTCTCCACATTCCTGGTAGGATTATGCGGTCACAAGAATGGCACACATGAGGCTGCAGTAACTTTGACCTATGACTGCCAAAACCTAATCAGTTTATTCTTGAGTCAAAGGGGTCAGCGTTTTTGAGATATCACATTCACAAGGGACAAACGTGTGTCATTTTATATTCTTTAAAATATTCCTGATGGCGCTTTGGACTCTTGTGCAATTTTCTCCATCAGCTTCATAAAGGAGGTTCACCCAGGGAGACTTACTTAAATCGATCAAATATGCTTCACACTAGTTTATCTGAATACTGAATCTTTATGTTAAAACTAGGAAACCTGCCAATTAAAATAAAAAAGATAAACATACCTTTTCAGCCCACTGGAACAGCTGATCTTCAGCAATATAGCACGTACACTG
The DNA here is from genome assembly GCA_039654325.1 of Tandanus tandanus. Lineage (NCBI taxonomy): Eukaryota > Metazoa > Chordata > Actinopteri > Siluriformes > Plotosidae > Tandanus > Tandanus tandanus. The sequence goes on from JBCNYH010000016.1 coordinate 6,992,758, forward strand.
GCAGATAAGAACCTGCGGCGAACAGAAGAAAACTCTCGAAACCCTGAATCATATATCTGATGATCTGAACGTATAGAGTATTGACAACGTACACGTGTGTGTCTGTGAGTGTGGATGGGGGGGGGGTGTATGCTCACAGACGGACAGGTCTTCTGCTGGTAGAAGACACAGCCGGGTTCTCCGGGGACGGGAGCCGTATCTGGACGGTTGGAACCCCGACTCCTTTCGTTCCACAGAGACACCCACCCGACCTGCGTCCAGCCCTCAGAACTGAGAATGTACGCAGAGACAAAACCTGGAACCAGACACAGATACATGGTGCAAAGACTCCTTAGAACACCTCATCTTCCTCAGCTGTCTGTCATCACATTAAGCATCACCCGTGACTAAAGGACTGGAGGGATTTACCTGCAGCATTTGGTCCCACTGCGATGATCAGATCAAAACACTGCAGCTTTTCTGAACTCTCTACTGCTTTTGAAATCTCCGGACACCACCTGATATGAGCCTCTCTGTAGAAAACAAAGGCATGATCCCTTTTATGAAATTGTTTAATATTAGTCCTCCTGCAGAACATATAACCCACACTGTGCACCGCCGATGTGTTCCGCATGCCTGTTTTCCATTTTGAGGCATTAACGCAAATATTAAAATAATCGTTGTACATGGTATAAAGTTTACTGTTCATGGTTGTTTGAAGAAAATAGCCTAAATACCATGAATGGTTTTAGCAAACAAGACAACCATTAATGCAGATTAAAACTTAGTTTACGAAGGACACTAAACATGAATTGGGTTTATAGATGAATTCCTGTGCGGAGCCCCAAAGGCATGGAACGTGGTTCTCCCATGTCCGTGCCACAAAAAAATCCCAACAAGGCTGCTGCGTCACTGAGTCGATGCTGATTGGTTGTTGCATATGGAGCAATTTAAAAAAAATAATAAAAAAAAAAAAAAAAAAAAAAAAAAAGAGACTTCTTTTCAACAAAAAAACTGAAACCAAAAAAATATAGGCCCACACACCCCCACCCAAACCCACAAAAAAAAACC
>JBCNYH010000016.1:7006943-7026251 GCA_039654325.1 Tandanus tandanus
TGTATATGTATATATGTATGTATGTATGTATGTATATGTATATATGTATGTATGTATGTATATGTATGTATGTATATGTATATATGTATGTATGTATGTATGTATGTATGTATATGTATGTATGTATATGTATGTATGTATGTATGTATGTATGTATGTATATGTATGTATGTATGTATGTATGTATGTATATGTATATATGTATGTATGTATGTATGTATATGTATGTATGTATATGTATATATGTATGTATGTATGTATGTATATGTATATATGTATGTATGTATGTATATGTATGTATGTATATATATGTATATATGTATGTATGTATGTATGTATGTATGTATGTATATGTATTGTGACGGATGGACAATAGCTTCCGAAATGTTCGGAACGAACCAGGTCAGTCAAAGAAGTTGCTTTAGTGATTTATTGTAGATGAGTAAGTATTGAGCCGTTAAGCATACACAAGGCTGAGTTAGCAGAGTTATTATTAACTGGTCGTAAGCCCGTCGTTTCAGACTGCAGGTGAAGATTGTTCCTGATGTCCAGTTGTTCGCGCAGTCTCATCAGCAAAGCAATTCGATGTAGTTTAGTCAGCCAGCAGCTCAAGAGAGTTGTCTTCGCACTTATATAGTTAATGCAGAACTCCTTGTGAGATCATCAACATACAGCACAACTGGTAGACTCTTTGTGATAGTAGACCTCTGTGTCATTACATCATGACTTTGTCACAGTGGGTATACATTTGCGTTGTCATGGGAACTGCTAACAGGATGTGCCTCTTACGTCACAGTATATGTATTATATATGTGTATGTATGTATGTATGTATATATATATAGTGTGTTGTGTGTGTATACTATGGGTGTGTGTGTGTGTATAAAATCACCCCTTTGTTATGGGGGATGAAACATCATTTACAGTTACATGAAAAATCAGTAGAGGAAATATTTAATACAGGAATAAGTAATAAGTAATAGGCTACAGAAATAAATCCATAGTAATAAGTAAAACAGAAAGGGTCTTTTGTAGTGCTGAGCCATTTCCTGATGATCAGACTGATATTTCTGTAGGCAGGACAGCAGCAGGTAGGCTGGTGCTCATTGTCTGCTGACGGTCATCAGAGCGGATGTAGCTGTGGGAAGCACTTCCGGTCCGCCTGTTGGCGTGTTCAGAGAGCGTCTCTGGTCTGTAAACACGGGGAACGGCAGCTGTGGAGTTAGGCGGTTTCGGTGCTCTAAAGGATGGGGCTGAGGCTCTCTAATAGTTCTTGTAATTGTGTTTTCTGGCTTTGCAGCTTTGTGATATGCGCTGTTATAGGTAAGATTTATTATTTATATCAGTTACACATGTACCAGGCTAACTAGCGAGCTAACACCACTCTGTGTTCATGGAGCTCCAGAGCTAAACATGCTAAGCTAACTAGCTCCTTTTCACTGGAGTGCATTGTTGTCTAGCTGGTTCATAATTTGTCAAAAGGGTGAAAATTATGTTGTATTAATAGCTAGGTCACTATTTTAATTATTAATATTAAATTTGATGGTAATGAATATCGGACTTAGCTATAAAGCACATTACAGCAAAAGTACAACACAGATAGCGACTGACCAGCGGCTTCCTGTCTTCAGTTTCTGTCTTATTTATAAAGCTATCCCTCGATAGTAGAGTTGATTTTACAGGAAAGGGAATTTAATATACACTTTGGTACTTTGTCTCTTCTACTAACGTTAGCAAACAAGTCGATCTGTTTATGAATGTATGCAATACAATACAATAGCAAGCACTGCTAGCTAAACATACTGTACAGGGTTACCCCGTTAACGGTGGTCCAGAAACTTACTCTTCAAGTGTCACTCGGATTAGAGGGATCAAATAAGATTAACATAAATTAACTCTAGATATCTATCTCTTAAAGAACCGCAGATTATTTTATACATTTGTGTACATTTACCGGCGTAATCAACGATTGAAAGCCCGTGGTCACCAGCCCCCGATATGTATGTTGTTACCCAATTTCCGGTGTAAACGGTAAACACTTGTATGGTGGGTCGTTGTGAACCCACATGCTCATTATTTGCACATCAAGTGATGCTTATAAGAGAAGCCAAAGTCTGTCTTATTAAGTACAAGAAATTGGACCATATACATTTTAATAAATACATTTTTAGTTCATTTTAATAATTTTTAATGAATTTATTTATTTAGTCTAATTTGAAATTTTAAAATAATTGTTCTCATTCGTAATTCATTTGTGTTTTAGTTTGTTTGGAAAAAAAACAAGATAATTTTTTTTAGAATGTAATGTTAATTTTTTTAATCAGTTTTAGATAGTTTTAGTCTTAAGAGCGTATTATAATCACATGACTATTGTTTTGGACACCCTAACACTGTCAGATACTAACAATTTTACTATCAATTGATTTGAGATGGACATTCGATGTTTTTGCAGGGCGTGATTTTAATCTTTTTTTTTTTTTTTTTTTTTTTTTTATGGCATACCATAGGTTTTGCGATAGTGCCAAAATCAACATGAGTTTATGAATCAACATGAGTTCCCAGTACTGAGCGGGAGGGGAGAGTAGCGGAGCTGCTTAGTGCTGAGAATCGGTGGAATTGTTCGTTTTCAGATACAAGCATGAAATTTGGTGTGAGTGTCATTTGGAACTTGGTCTTTTTCAGGAAATAACCCCAACGTCTCGAAATGCAATGTTCAACAAGGCGCCCACATTTTTTAATCACATCTCTTTCAAAGTGTTTTATTTCAGGTTGGGTTTGAATTGAAAAAGCTGTTTTTCTTGCTGGATGAATCCAGTGAGTTCAGCAATGACTTATTTGAGAGAATATACATTTGAATGATGTTGTTTTATAACTTATGGAAGAACAGAGGAATTTATTACCATTCTATCCAAATATTCAATTTCACAAGATGTGGTATATTCTGTTCACTTTTTCTCCAGATTGAGTTTCGAACTCAGACTTTATGTAATTAGAACAGATGTGATCATATTGTAATAGGAGAGAAATTTATTGTGAATTCTCTAGAGTTTTGTTCTTTTTTCTGAATATGTGGAATTTTCAAAGAGAATTTCTCCAAATTATTCCGGGCCGTATGAAAGGTTCCTGAGACCAGGGGCGTGTTATAAATGAAAGAAGAAATGATAAAAAGTTAATCAAGGAACTAATATTATCTGGTGTTAATCTAATAATAGAAAAATGATTTTTGTCCCTTGTGATAAATACATTTGTTATGAGGTGTATTAGTGAATCTGTAGAGTGAAAACCGAACAGTTTTGATTGGCAGGAGGGTGGCCATTTTTAAAAATCTAAATTTTTAAAGTGTTATTTTACGATAGAGTAATATCGTTTCAACCTCTCGACCACATTTCACGCTTGTATCACCATTTGTTCTGTCTTTGCACCAAGCAGATGCACTGATTTATTTTCCACAGTGTTGTTATTTATTCCGTTTAAACAATGGGAAAGTATTTACTAATTATCCCAAGGTCTGCATAATATGCAAATAATCGATAAATGCTTTAAAAATAGTGACTTGAGCCACCAGTGTTTGCGTTCAATAAATTTTGGAAATGGCTGTTATTGATGAATTGCTCAAGCTTTGGCTCGATCGTCCCAACACTAATATCAACACTTGAACGTTGAAACATCTTCATTTTGTCTTCATCAGATAGAGGCTGAAAAATTCTGGTGCGGTAATTAAATGTGATTCTGAAGTGGCCTTTGTCTTAACCTGTAATGCATCACAATGAACAGTGTGATAAAGAAGAGGCTATTCATGGGTGTCGGCTCATGATAAACTTTTACCCTAATAACTTAAGTTCTACTGCAGTTATCAGAATGAAAGTTGGTGTACTACATCGTCAATGTGTTGGCTGTCCAACTCTTGGCAAGCAGGCGCAAAACATGTTTGATGTTCATAACTTGGTCATAATTATAAACACTGTAAAGCCTGGGTGTTACCCATCCTGTAACCCGGAACAAAAAGAAATGCAACAAAAAGCACTGGATGAAAATCATTGATGGATTTTCAGACGATTACTCATCAAGTTTCAGTCTGACACTGTTAAACGTGACACCGTATCAGATCACTATGAAACTTGGTAAAAACACTCTTCAGAGACTTAGAAACTCGAGTTTCTAAATTTATGGATGCCTGCTGTTGCTAAATTGTTGAATTTTTTGCTGAGATCTTAGCTTTAACCTGCAATTTTGAAAACTTTGCCAAAACGGACAAAGAGGGCCCGTTCCTGTAAAATGATTATTGTGGTGATTTTAAACTCGTACAAGCCGAGTTGGTCCTGGGAAACCTAATTTTTCATAGGTGACCCAAAGTGCAAGCTTAAAAATGATGTCGTTGTGGAGTTAAAAAGGGACGCATGTTGTGCTGTAATTCCGAATGCCAAGTCTAAAGTCCAGTCTATTGTCTTATCCCAAGGTCTTCCTGACAAATCCAGAGTCTTGAGCTGAAAACTCTTGTTCTAAGCTTCGGATGATGGTTCCCTTCATGTTTAGTTCACCACTTTAATATTTAATATTAGATTAAATGTGAGTGGCAGCTTCCTGTTTTTAGTTTTTATTCCTGAGTTATAGACATGTAGTCTATTTTTAATATACACGCGGATGCTCAGTCTCTCCTAGTGCATTAGGAAGCTGGTTAATCTGTTTATGCGGTTCAGTAGAGACGGTCCTGTCTACTTGAGGTGATCGGAAAGGGTCGGCATTAACCGCTGCCACCAAAAGGGTTTTAAACGTGTTTGTGTTTTCCCCCGATCACACTGAAATCTGCTCCGCTGCTTAGTGAATTATGAATGTCGTCCATGATTGACAGCAGGCTTCAGAAAAACAGACTTATTACATTTTTACATTTATTTTTGAATTTAGCAAAAGGGAAATTAGAATGGCCAAATGTACACAGATTATTATGAATAAATTAATAATCATTTAAATAGTCTGGGGGGGGTTCGATTGCCTAGCTGAATACTCTGCCCATGCTCATACCCTCCATGTCGTCATAGTTACGTCGACAATAACACGTGCGTCTCATTTACAGCATTTGGCAGACGTTCTTATCCAGAGCGACTTACAATGATCATTTTTATACAACTGAGCAATTGAGGGTTGAGGGCCTTGCTCAAGGGCCCAACAGTGGTGATAGTGGGGAACCACTGTTGAACCGCTGACCTTCGGATCAGTAACCCATCGCCTTAACCGCTAAGCCACCACTGCCCACGCCATTGTTGTGGTTGACGATTTATCCAGTCGTTCCTGTACAGCGCTGTTCCTTTCACTAACGCTGCACATAATGTTCATTATTAGTCATTTGTTGCTCACAGCTCATTCTTGGTTTCAAGTTCATAACATTCGTGTGTGGTGGGGGGGGGAATGCTGTGACTGAGGAAATTATAAAAAAAAAAAAAAGTTTATTTTAAATTGAAAATAAAATGGTAGAATTATGCTTTTCTTTTTATTTCTTGTTTTGCAGATACGCCGATGTTAATATTTCATTCATTCAGAAAAACCCATCTTTTTTATTCCCATCTGTCTTAACTTGCCGAGTGCGCAATGAATTCTAAAAGCGAAACTTTTTTTGCGCCAAGCCGGTCCTTTCGTTGCCCTCTCACGGCAGCCATTGTAACTAAACCTTGTACATCTGCGCATGCGTACCTGCCCGTCAGAAGTGTCGCCACGCCCAGCCACTGTTTCAAATCCAACGATCCACACAGTGCGTGCATGTACAAACTTCTGCCGGGAGTGATACTATCGACATGTGTGACAGATCTGGTCAATACAGGTTTTTTGTTTTTATTTTCATTTTTGAAAGTGACAGTTTGTGTCACCGGACTGTTAAAGCAGGAGTTTTGATTCAGGAAATAGTTTTTATTGTATATTCAATTATTGTTATAATACTTGAACTCAAGTGACATGTTAAATAGATTGCTGAAATATATTCAGCATCAGTGTTTACCCATGTATAATAAAAGTATGTTGAAATATTTATCCTATCCATTCATTTATGAAGTTTGGAATCTAATTCAAAGTAAGGTTGTACAAGTCGCAGATTAAAACGGAAATAAAGGAATTCAGTAGGACCCAAAACGGAAAGTTTTTTTTGTTTAATCCCAGTTCTAGTTTTAAACTATTCCCAGTTCTAGTTTCTTTTACTGTGAAAATAACATTTTTGCATTTAAGAAAAGTTTTTAGTTTGTATATGCTGTCAATTACAAAGGAAAATAAAAACCCAGAATGGACCCCTTGCAGTGACATCATCAGTTTACGTGCGCAAATACGCATCCGCCATTTTGGGTGTCAAAGGTATGGGAGAAGACACTGTTCTGTTTACGAGGAGATAAGAAGAAGCTACGTGGATTTAACTTGTCTGAGACGTTAGAATATCACTCAGATAACATCATGGCACCACACACGTGTACAGTGTACTTAATGTGTAATTTTACATACATGGTGCAGTGCGCATGCGTTAACCGGCGTGCAGCCTTTTTCAGTTGCACCTGCCCTTCCCGTACTTTTAACTCTTTTTTTTCTTGAACTCATTATCTATGTCTTTCGTCACTGTACAGTCATAACCTTTTTTTTTTTTTTTTACAGCTAAACCCACACATGTAAGTGTGCCATACCGGTTTAAACAGAACCCATCTCAACCTGCTGTTAACCTGTCCTTAGCTCAGGCATTAACTGGATCACCTGTGGGGACTCACTGAAACCTCCTCTTGGTATATCTTTAGATGTGGCCTGCTATTCAACTCCCTCTGTTTCACATGCAGCCTTTTCTTTTTATCTTTTGTTTCAATATCTTTTTGTTCCATTAGGATGACCACACCGGTTTCTTTTTCCTTTGGAAAAAAAAACTTTGTCGGTTTGGGATGATAGTCAGTGTCACCTGACGCAAGTGCCAACCTTTAAGGAAGTCTAGTTCTCAGAACTTGGGGATATCTGGAATTGGTAGGATTTAAAAGGCCTAGTTCAAGTTTTTTTGCATTTTGAGTGAAGCCTGCAGTCATTAGCACAGCCAAAGGAAACTAATCCAGGCAATTATATTTTTCCCCCTTTTATTTCAATAAAGCTATGCAAACTAACAGGCGTTTAAAATTTCATGTAAATTGGTTGAGTAGTTTTCAAGATAGAGCTGGTGTTTCTGGAACAAGTGCCATTCATCCGCTGCATTTTGGTGTGACGCAAGTTTTATTTAAAAATTATTTGTATTTGATTTGAACTTTTTTTTTTTAAATATAGTTTTTCACCTGTAGCCAAAAATGTGATTCTTGCTGGAGTTGCTAACTGGTCATCTAACACTACCTACATGTGCATTAAAATCCTTATAATATCTTTAATGGAGAGTATCGCTTCTGTGGTTCTATAGAATTGAGTTAGTTTGCCTCTAATCCTGTGTGTCACAATTTCCTATTGTGTATCCTTTATGTGCATGTGGTGGTCGATACTGGCACCGACCTATATAAGAGTTTTGCTTAACTAGCTGTCAGCTTGTTTCTGTAAATGAATAATGAACTCAACACCATGAACAAACAAGAGGAACATTTCACCCAAATCCCAACCACGACGCATAACTTTTTTATCAGAGAGCATTAAATCATTATAATAAAGCTTCAGTACGCTAAGTTATATATACCTACTTTTGGTTGATAAAATATAACATTTTTCTGAAAATATATAGTTTAGACTACGTAATTAAGTTCAAAAACAATGATATTCATGTATTTGAATTTTTAACCAAATGTCACACTAAAATCTGAATCAGGCCATAATAATAATAATAATAATGAGATTTTATTTCTGTTAAAATTAAAGTGGGTGACATTCCAGAACCTTCCCCTTACATGTCTAATACTCTCCAACACAATGTTAACCAGTTTGGCTTTTCTTTGTTATGAGAGTTATACAGGTGAAATTTGAAAAATTAGAATATCGTGCAAAAGTTCATTTATTTATTAAGTTGAAAGTAATATATTATAAAGACTCATTACATGCAAAGTGAGATATTTCAAGCCTTAATTTGTTATAATTTTGTAATGCGAAAAGTCATGTCGTTTTTTTGTCTGTAACACGGAACTAATTACTAAACTACTACTTGGTCCATTTGATGTAAATGGAATCGCATATGATTTTGTGCCTAGTTTTATTTTATTTAGAAGTTCACTAACTTCTATCTGATTCATTAGTTTAATATCTGTATACTGTTATTATTGCCATTAATTAATCTTATATGAACTGACGGATTCACGTCCTACTCTCACAAGAGTGAAATGGCAGTCTTTTCAAACTGGCTAATGCAAACTTTCAAATGGATTTCAGCAGATTGCAATTTATAACATGAAAATGTAAGTAAAAACCACCTGATAATGAAAAATTACATATGAATGTTCAAGCGTAAAAGGAGACTTTGGAAGGTTTTCCATTTATTTCACTTCATGGAATGACATAATATCTGAGCCACAAAGAGATAGAGGATGTTTTAGGGGACTTCCAGAGTAGCAGAACACTACACCTTGCAAAAAAGAGAAGTGAATGCCTGAATGTTTATCTGCAAAGAATCCACCAAAGATAGGTCAAGTGGACTCATTTTTACATGGGTTTCCAGAGCGCTAGAAAGAATTATGGTGAAATCGCTTTAGAATTTATGTAATCTGGGACAGAGGTAAAAGATGTGGCTCAGATTGCATGTGGCACCACATCTGTTACACTGATATTTGGATAGATTTCAGATAGACAAGGTTTGGAAATGAATAATATCTTAAGCTGTACTGGTTGTAAACTAGCATAAGGTGTACATGAGCGTATAATACTGAGTACTTTATCCCATGTTTGGTCTGAAATAATTATCCCCAATTCTTGCTACCAAGCAGTTCTGGCTTTAACACCCAGACAGACATTAAATTATCTATATATCACCGCTATGAGTGACTTTTTATGTGGTTTAAGGTTCAAAAGCTCATCCCATGGTTAAATAGCAGGTAGGTAGCTAGAAAAGAGAGAGGAAGCACAGTGCCTAGTCTGAAAGTAATGAAATAAATGAGTTGTGGGCGGGTTTAAGTCTGGGGACAGATCCGAGAAAACTGGAAAAGGAGTCCACAACATACATTTTTAATAAAAAAAAATAAAGTTGGTACGAAGGTTTATTTTAGTCTGGGTTTTCTGAAATTAACACAGTCAAGATTATGCCTCAGCACTCTTTATATTTGGGTAAACATCCTTCTGCTGACGCTTTTGTTATCCTCCAGGGTAGGACCTGACTTAAGAACAGTCCACATATTTTAATAGGGTTGAGGTCAGGACTTGTCTGTACTTGCGCTTCAAGTCAACACTTGAGTTGATCTCACTACCCTGCTCTCTATACAAATAAATACAGGCATCATTTCCATTCGGAAAGCATGTGTTACTGTTTTTAACTGCCACAAAAAGTGGTTCACATCCCCTGCCTATCTGGTTTTTCCTTAGTTGCGTCAGTGTCATGTGTAGATGTTTTGCAGATAAAAATATCAACAGTCAAATGTCTAATGAGAAATATTCCAAATAAAATTTTTTTTATTGCCTTAAATAACTCAACATATAGATTTGAGTTGGGGCAATCGAGCTAAAACTCGAGCAATTGATCAACGAGCCAATTTTTACAACTTTGAGTGCAAATATTGTGGTTTGAGTCACTATTTATCCAAAGAAAACTTACTTTTACGTGGCTGCATTGCAGCTCACTTGCGAGTTTATCGTGCGTTATGCGTACGCTGCGTTCAAGGACCGTTTGTATTTCTATCTGCCAAGACAACACAAATTACAATTAAATTACTTGAGTTACCCCGAGTTATCGAGAATAACCCGCCAGACTTGACCAACACAGACGAGTTGTACATTGCTGGTTCCCGACACTAATAGAGATTTTGGTTACTGCCTGAAAGCAGAGCTCTATAAGATCTTTATCGGTTATGTTTTAAATTACTGAGCCAAAGATTTAACAGTTTAATACCTTTTCTCTTGGAAGAAAATAGAAGCATTTTTTGCCAAACATATTTTGCTATTGATGGAGAAATAGCTTCAAAAGAAATGGAAAATGCGACAGTCATCTGTTCTTGGAGCCGTCCACTTCACCCATGATGCATGCTGATACCAAGTGTGAAAGGAGCCAGTGTCGGTTGCTTGCACAATCAGCTTTGATGTGTATTTGGGGACATTGTCCTTTTAAAAGCACCCTATTGTCCTGAAGTACAGTCGTCTTCTGTACCTCTGGTCAGTCACTACTTTTATATGCACAGTTAAATCAGGCTACGGTTATAACTCGACCCGGCCATTTAACAGGACTACTGTCCTCGTCTCAATGTACAAGCATGGGCGGGGAATTTGTTGGCCGAAGTATGTGCGACCCTGCCACGATAGTTGGCACTTTGCCCCTTTCTGCTTGTTAGTATCTGGGGTTTTTTTTTTTTGTGTGCTTGATCTCAAGTCAAGCTCTGGATTTACAGCTCTGTACATTTTCTATGTGCTGTACATTTTCTTTTTTAATATGCATTACCTTTTTTTAATGAGATGCACGGAGATTATCTGGGTTGTTCTCAGAAATGGTGGTCCAGGAGTGTGACATATGAGCCCAAAACTGAACTTTTGCCAAACCAGTTAACAATGATATCTGCTTTAAATCAAACCTTACTGCAGTGTGTTATGAAGAATTAAAGATAGATCACTCAGCCCATCGTTCGCAGGAGATCGTTGAATATCGTGGTCTACTCGGTGTTACGGTTATTACATGGACACCAAACACTGAGCACTCGAGTGCTAAATTATTTTTGAATTAATGATTTTTTTTTTCAACATCTTCATTGCCTTCATATAAAGATATTCATACAAAGATATTATATATATATATATATATATATATATAAGCTGAATATATTTCAGTTTCCTGCAACAACCGTACGGGATTGCATCTTGACACGACCGTCACACTAAAAAGTTTTTAAATGTCGGTACAGTTTCTGGCCATGAGGCAATGTGATTACGCACAAATCAGAGAGACCCATGAATACGAATTTCACATGATATCAATTCAGATAAAAAAAACAACAGCGTGGAATTCCTATTGTAAATACATACCTCTGAATGGTGAAAAGATGGAAGCTGTCATGTACGGTTGTTGCTTTAGAGATCACGGTGGACACCATCAACGGGTCAGCTGTGCGTTTCACAAATACGATGTGCCTGCAGCTAAACTACACGCCTTCTAAATTCTGCTGACTCGCACTCAAGAATGCATTCAAAAAATAGTGCATGCAACTAGTGTGAAAAGATGTATCAGTCTGTTTTATTGTACGGTCACTTCCAATAAAACTGGACACCACGCTCAACGCGTAAGCAATTCGGTCGTCGCGGAATAAACAAACAAGTTTATTAAACATTTTAACACGGTATATTAGAGTGAAAACTCTGAACTTCCGGTTTCAGTTTCTAAAGTCGTTCCAGCGGAAGCGTAAGGTTAAGTACAGTTATAAATTGTCGCAGGTACCCCGTGGACTCAAAATGAAACGACCATAACGGAATTTGTTCTTCCGACGTAATGTCACATTACGTGGAACTCGATTAAGAGGTACTGTGTTGTAGTTTCATTCTGCCACTTCATTGGTAACACCTGTTTTTGAAAATTATGCGTTTTAAGGGTATAAAGGGCTCTTGTTTACGTAGGGGTGTCGGCATGACACGAACTGGAAGCAGTCTCGGCGGCTATTATTCACTGCTCAAAGTACATTCACACACAAACAACAGCACACATCTCAGTAAGGTCGTTTATTTTATTTATGCATCATATATGCAGTATTGGAAACAGTCAAATCTGGTGATTGATTTCAAAGGGAAAAAAATATTGACTCAAACTGGGTCACCATCCGCAGCCCGGGGTGGACCACCATTTCTGAGAACAACCCATCTCTGCTATGCTTCACGCTGTGCTCCCTCTCTGTATTACCCAGGGCTTTCCGACCATGTGCTGGCTATATCTCTTTACTTTAACTATTTAGAGAATGAGAATTAAAATCCTAACATTAGTCTCCACTTGTTACATCTTTATCACGTAATAATTCTGTTTCTGGTTCGAAAGTCCAAAATCGGGCTCCATGGAACTACAAGAGAACAAGAGAAGGGCTACCAAGTTTCATGCGATAATGATCGTTCATAACGGAGGACTGTCCACAATACCACCAGCAATAACAAAAACAACGAGATAAAGATGACAAAGATTTGGAGCCATCTGGAAACAGAAATGTTACAGTATCTGGGAAGTTTGTGATGTTTTGCTAGGATGGATGACTTTTAAATGCCCAAGAAGTCCAAATGTATATTTTTTCATTTTAACCGTTAAGGGTCCTGGATATAATTGGCCGTTTTTGACTACTTTTGATTTTACCTTTGTTTCACCTTAAAAAACTGTTTACATTGCCTTGCTTGGTCTCTTTTTGTCAGCACAACCTCACCTGTGTGACCTTACAGTTACTTTTTTATTTTGACATACTGTATTAACATGTTGGACCTAAAATAACACAAAAAACACAAAATCTAAGTAGAAAAAAAGGTTGTTTTTTTTTACTGTGAAAAACACAAACATGTTTAACGAACCATTTTTATAACTTAGAATGCAAATATAAATTGTAAATTTTAAAAATTATGTACATATTTAGCACTGACATTTCCAGGGTGTGTTACTGCTACTCCCGCCACTTGATGGCAGCGTTTACCTCCAGGCTACCTTGTTTTTTTTTTTGCTGACATCACGCCGTGTAAACTGCCATCGCAGGAAGTTAAATAAAAGTATTAAATTATTAATCATAACTCTGATTTTAGTTGGCCTATCAACACCATTTAAAAACTGGTATATAGTTTGAAGTCTGCACTTCTGACACAAGAAACTGAGACTCAGGAAGACCGCGTTTTCCTGCTACGTCATCTTAAATCGGCCACGTGACTACTCATAAGGGTTAATCATAGTTTTCTTGTGTTATATGTTCACTGTTTGGTATTTTGCAAAAATTTTGCTAATTAATTACGTTATCGAAATTATTCCACCGCTATTCCAGTGTTAGCCAAGCTGCACTGCTTAGTGGCCACTAGCTGACTGTCTAGTGTTAGTTTAGCTACTAGCCGGCTGTCCGTTGGTAGACCTGCACTGCACAGTAGCTGCTAGTCAGTCTGTCAGTTTTTAGCATAGCCATTAGCTAGTTGTCCGATGTTAGACTCACACTGCCTAATCTGTTAGCCAATCAGTCTGGTGTTAGACCTGCACTGCTTAGACAGTGGCAGTCCTGTGCTTTGCTAACTAACCCCTGCCACGCTGTTGCATTTCTGTGCTTAGAACTACAACTTTATTATAGCTATCGCCATGATTCTCCATGTTGAGCCACTAACTAACTTAAGTTTTGCTGGGAGGGAGGGGGTGGCATAACACACGCTCAACAATATAGGCTGTTATAAATGCCAGTCAGTATCTGCGAAAAGTCCCTCCCTAGCTTTCTGTTTTTACAGTGTTAAATCAGGAGCTTCTTCCTTGGACGCCAGTCTCTCAGTTCAAAACTACTAAAAAACTCACTTGTCTGGATACTGTGTCCCAGTGCAGTCTGTGCCTTTACGGTTCCTAGGTTGTTCCTGACCCTCCAAACCAAAGTTGAGCTGAGGCTAACTGTTTGGACCTTCTAGCAGATTTCCTTGGCAATGTTGCTTCACCTTCTAAAGACTTGTACTCAACGCGGATTAAGCTCTGGCTCCGGTCGTACAGAGACCTTATGGCCCGTAGCAACGGGTCTGGTACCCCATACTCCCGGAGCACACCCCACAAGATAGGCCGATGGACACGGTGGAAAGCCTTCTCTAAATCCACAAAACACATGTAGGCAGATTGGGCAAACTCCCATGCCCCCTCCAGGATCCTGTAGAGTGTGACGAGCTGGTCAAGATTGCTGTGGCCAGGACGAAAACCACATTGTTCCTCCTGAATCCGAGGTTCAATTATTGGTCAAGTATCCTCCTCTCCAGTACTCCTGCATAGACTTTCCCAGGTAGGCTGAGGAGTGTGATTCCACGATAATTACAACACATCCTCCGGTCCCTATCTTTAAAAAGAGGAACTACCACCCTGGTTTGCCAATCCAGAGGTACGGCCCCCGATGACCACGCGATGTTGCAGAGACATGTCAGTCAAGACAGTCCTACAACATCCAGAGCCCTGAGATATTCCGGGCGGATCTCATCCACCACTGGAGCCTGACCACCGAGGAGCTTTTTGACTATCTCGGCAACCTCAGCCCCAGCAATGGGCGGACCCCTATGCGAGCCCCCAGGGTCTTCCTTCTCCACGGAGGGCATGTTGGCGGGATTGAGGAGGTCCTTGAAGTATTCCTTCCACTTCCCGACAACATCCCAAGTCGAGGTGAGCAGCTTCCCACTTCCACTGTAAACAGTTCGCCCCTCCTGAGGCGTTGGATAGTGGTCCAGAACCTTTTCGAGGCCCACACCGGCTCACCGCCTCTCCACATGAGCAACTCCAGAATGGAATAAGGTCCAGCTCCTCTCAAGATTAGTGGTTCCAGAGCCCAAGTTATGTGTTGAGGTGAGTCCGACTAAATCTAGTCGGTATCTCTCAACCTCACGCACCAGCTCAGGCTCCTTCCCCTCCAGAGATGTGACATTCCATGTCCCACGAGCCCGGGTCAGTAGCTGAGGATCAGTCCGACAGAACCAATGCCTTTGGCTGCCACCCAACTCACAAAGTATAATAAATATAAAAACTCTACACACACCTGTCGAATGTTTTTATAATCTATATCAGGTATATAGTTTTAGAACTTTTTCCCCGTTAATGTGATCCATAATGTGTACAATTAAATTGACAAACAACCTGAAAACCTTTAGGGTAAAAAAATAAAAACTAAAATAATGTGGTGGCTTAAGTGTGTAACCTCTTGTAATTTGTGACTTGGTTGTGTTCAGAATTAACCAATCGCATTCAGACTTCTATTATTCAGCACACCTCCTATCAAACAAAGTGACTTGATTACCTCTAAATAAGATTATATAATAGCTGCTCTAATAGGATTAACTTAATTGCATCTTACAGCAAAAGCCAAAGAGCTTACAAAGCAGCAAAGGGATCTCAAAGGGATTAGTTGGGAAAAGGGTGAACACTGTGAACACAGTCATCAACAGTGGAGGAAATAGAGCTCAGTAAAAATAATTGGTCTTTACTCCATGGAAATCTGGCCTGGGAGACTGCCAGGAGGCCTACAGCAACATTAAAGGAGCTGTAGGAATTTCTAGCAAGTACTGGTTGTGTTCTACATCTCTCATGTTTTGTATAAAGCATTAGGGTTAGGGTTAGGGTCCACACTGTTTGCAAAAACCTAGACCAGATCTCCCAAAGGCATGTGGGAAATGTGTGTGAAACCAAGGTTTAAATTTTTAGCCATAAAACAACACTTAACATCACCAGATACTCATGGTGAAGCATGGTGCCGGCGGCATCATGCTTTAAGGCTGTTTTTAATTTTTAATTTTTTTTATTTATTATTATTATTTTTTTAAGTGGATGGAAAAATATGTTTTTCAATTGAATTGTTGAGGTTGTACTTCACATTAAAGGTGGAAACATTTCTGAAATTCTTTACAAAAACCTGGCATTTCAAGAAACGTGTAGACGTTTTATATGTAGCTACTGTCTACTTCCTCTGTGCACTCCGGGGTGTTGTTTGGAAAGAGTTCTATTATTATTAATAATGTTTTTTGTTTTTAAATTCTGTCTGTTGCAGGTATGTATCCAGTTGCTTCTGTAGACGTGTACACTCCCCCTGAGGTGTTCGTAGAAAATGGAACGAATGGGGTACTTAAATGTACTTTCAAATCGAATCAAGTGGTCAGTAGTCAAACAGCAGTGAAATGGTCTTTCATCCCCGAGGGCTCTTTGGATTCTACTGCTGAGTCTGTAAGCATCCTTCTTTCTTATGTCTATGTCCTACGTTCTTCTTATGTCCATGTCATGGCACTGTGCAAAAACTGACCATATACATAGTCATTACACAAATCTGATTGTTTATACAGCAGGTAAATATACCTTACGATTGTTTTTGTGCCTTAGTTTTAGTAAAAGAAGCTCAAATACTTGGACATTTAGAGGTTTGTTTCATATTTGTCTTTTAATTTTAATTCCTGATGTGACGCTCTAATCCAGAGTTGCTGTCTTTTGGGTGGCATTACCGTGCCGTTGAAATGGTGTTATAGGCCTTAAAGGTCAAAGTGAACGAGAGAAACAGGTGAAACAGGAGTGTTAGAATCAGCTGATTTGCCGAAAGAAATACTATGAGAAGGAACAGCACCATTTTGGTTTAGCTTATACGCTTAACAGTTTTTGTACATTTGTCTCTGTACATCATTTATTCATTTATTCGTTCATTTGCTGAACCACTTAGTCCTACTAGGGTCACACGGAGACTGGAGCCTATCTCAGCCAACTTTGGGCGAAGGCAGGGTACACCCTGGACATTCAACTGTGGCTCCAGCACGCACACGCCATTCACACTCACATCTAGGTGCATTTTTGTTTTTTTGTTTTTATTACTATATTAACTATACTATATTAGCCCATCTAAAGTGAGCACACACGCACTTGGAGCAGTGGGCTGCCACACTGCGGCGCCCGGAGAGCAGTTTGATGGTTTGGTACCTTGCTCAAGGGCACTTCAGCCATGAAGGTGGAGGAAGGGAAGGTGCTGCTCGCTCCCCCCGCTGCCACACATTTTTTCCTGCTGGTTCGGGAAACAAACCAGTGACCTTTTTGGTCCCAAATCCGCTTCTGTAACCATTAGGCCATTTCTGCCCAATTTGGCACAGTCAATTAGCCTAATGTGCATAGATTTGGATTGTGGGAGGAAACTGGAGTATCTGGAGGAAACCCATGCAAGCAGAGTTTAGAACATGCAAACTCGATACAGAAACACCCGGGCCTTAAACCCAGGACCTCCTTGCTGTGAGATGGATGTGCTAACCACCACACACGCACACGCGCACACACACACACGGGTGGCTCAGTGGTTAAGGGTCTAGGTTGCTAATCTGTAGGTTGGCGGTTCAAGCCCCAGTATTGCCAAGCTTCCACTGTTGCTGCTCTTAACCCTCAATTGCTCAGTTGTATTTAAAAAAAAAAAAATGAGCCACTCTGGATAAGGGTGTCTGCCAAATGTCATAAATGTGAATATATATAAATATAGAGATTAATGCAGTCTTCAATCACATTTCAATCCAGTGTGGTGGTGTAGTACAGAGAGAATTGTACAAAACCCAACTGTATTTCCTCGTGGTTGTATTTACCTGTCCATGTTTTGCTTTTCAGATTTTCTACTATTCTGCTGGTAAAGGCTTCCCGAGCAGCAATCAGTTTAAAAGCAGAGTTGAGTGGGCAGGGGACCTGAACAAAAAGGACGGCTCCATTCGCATCATTAATATGCAGTTTTCCGACAACGGCACTTACGCCTGTGACGTGACGAACCCTTCTGATATAACAGGCAAACCTTCACTGACTAAGCTAAGAGTTGTGAAGAAAGGTACTGAACAGTGATGGTTATTTATCATCTCATACCAAACCTCACTTTATACTGTACCATGCTCATGCCATGTATGTACACTAAATGGTATGTGGACACCTGATTCTGATCCTCACACCCATGTGGGTCTTCTGACCTCAACTTTAGGTTGAACTGTAACTAGTGGAATGCCCTCCCCGTAGGTTGGAGGCTATTATAACGGCAAAAGGGAACTGAATCTGGAATTGTATGGTCAGAAAACATATCGGTGTGACTTTAAGGTGTCTACAAACATTTAGCCATATTAATGTATCAGGGATGGGGCATGATTTTCAAATATTCGAATAGTGAATAAATTATTTATTTATTTTTAGCAGAGCTCTGTACTTTTTGCAAATGTCATAAAGCCATGATGGTTTTGGAGTTGCGTTTGGGTTCGTGTGCTCGAACAATAGGCAATCCAAAGTGTGTGCGGTGCAGACTGCACTTGCACTTCGCAGAAAATTTTCTTTGTGTTTTTTGTTCTTGAGGAAGAATATGTGTGTGGATACCATTGAAAAGACAGTAAGGAATATTATGGCTGTTTGTTTATGGAAAATAAATGCAGACATTTTTGGGAGCTCTGCTTTTAGGCAGCGCCCAAATATATATTTTATATACACATTTTCAAATATACATGCACACCATAGAGACAAGTTTATGGACACTTGACCATAACACTCATGTGTTTCTTGATGGTTGGACTCCAGGTTTCGTTCCTCTTTGCTGTTATAATACATTTCTCTTTTTTGGGAAGGCTCTCACTAGATTTTGGAGTGTAGCTGTGGGGATTTGTGATCATTCATCCACAAGAGCATTATTAAGGTCAGGCATTGATGTCAGGTGGGGACACCGGGGGTCGTTGGTATTCTAAACGTGTTCAGTGGGGTTGAGGTCAGCGCTCTGTGCAAGAAACTCACGTCCTCACACTCCAACCTTGGCGAGGCATGTCTTCATGGAGCTCACTGTGTGTGCAGGAGGGACGGTCATGCCAGGACAGGTTTGAGCCTCTTAGTTCTAGTGAAGGGTACGTTCTGTACAATTCTGTGCTTTCAACTTTTTGGCACCAACTTTGGGAAGAAACTACATACGTTGGTCACATACATATTACATACATATGGTCACGTTTCCATTATCCTTTCTCCATATAGTGTCCTTCTGTCTGGTATAATATATCTCCTATCGTGAGAAATATTTTTCTGTGACTTTGAAGTGCTGTTTCTTCTTTAATTTTGAAAACTTGTTTAATTCTGTACACAGAGTCCCTTCCACAGACGAGCCCAGCAGTGATTGTAGGTGCTGTCATTGGTGCTATCATCGGTGTCATCATCATCGCTGTAGTCGCATATCTGTTAATAAGAGTAATGCGGTCCACCCGCGACTACGAAGGGTAAGTTACACCAAGTTCAGTGTCGCATTCCAAGTAGGTTTTAAACTGTATTTCTGATATATTTTCTTGGAATTACAAGGCTGTATTATACGTTATTTGTAAGATATGTTTGTCAGTCTCAGTTAGGCTTTCTGTCCCTCTCACATGACCAATGTAGCGGCACGATGCAAAGTCTGCGACTGTGTGTTGAACCCCTTACTTTACTCTAACATGCCATTGAGGGTCATACTATGTCAACTCAACCAGTGGCCCCATATTGACCATCTCAGAATTTGCTGGAAGTCCTATA